>JAUEJL010073743.1:0-16226 GCA_032274825.1 Drosophyllum lusitanicum | reverse complement strand
GGTAATACTGTGTGAGAATAGCAAATGAACTATCGGTAAACCTTTGCTTTGGCCGGCATTGGTTGTAGGTTCCTGCAAAACCGCCGGTCTTCTCGGGACACGATTATTTGTTATTTGGTATCCTGCGGTTGTGATTAATGCTATGTTGTGGTTTTACTTTCATTCACTTAACTTTGTGCTAATCCCCCACCTCTCACTTATTTTATAGGTTTTAGTAAGTTCTGCAGTTTGGTTGTGAGTAGGTGTAGCTTGGGGAATAATTGGTGGACACTCTGATATTATTTGTGAAGAGCCGTTGTTTTGTAACACTAGTGTTTTGAGATATTGATGACTTGGAAAACTGTTTTCTTATATTCAGTTATAAATATATTGTATATATTTTATCGCTTCCGCAGTACTTTGAAAATGAAAAATCTAGGTCGAAAATACGGTGTTACATGTTGAAAGCTAGAACTCCATTCATGAAAGTCGAAGAAAACATAACATGTGGGTATTGATTGTTTTGTTGATTTTAAATGGTTTAGATGTGTTCCTGATGTTTGATATCATGATACATGAAGTTTATACATGTTTTAATAATGTTACTAGTTTATAGACCCGTGTACACACGGGTATTACAAAAGTAAATTTGAGATATATCAAAATCAAATAAAAAAATTTTAGAAGTATACATACACCAAAACTTTCAAATACGTACCTAAGAAACCAAACGCTTCCTTGTTGTCTTGAAATAAAGCAAAGAGACTAGATTTCAAAATATTTCAACTCAATAATCAAATGATAATCTTAAAGCTATAATAGAATAAAGAGATATGGTTGTTTTTATTTTCTTTTTCGTTGGTTCATTTTCATCTCTAATTTTTAAATCATCATGCATGATGAAAAGTGTATTCTCCATAAATTTAAAATGTCTTTAGTGGAACTTAACTGAAATGTTTGAATCATTTTCATTGTAGAAATATACATAATAGCACAAACATTCTTGCTAGAGATGATCTTTGTCTTGATAACATGTGTATCAAATTGAAATAACTGAAGAAATATTTGATAATTGAATAACTCTAATCTATTCATATTTATAGAAAAATAATAAAAAATGGACAAAAAATTATTTACAGTACATATATAACAAAATTTATATTTTGTAGTACTTATTTATATACTCTAACACGAACATGATGTTTAAAACTACTAAGGTCATGCAAAAACAAATTTTAAGTCATGTCTTTTTTTAATGTCCAATTTTCATATTTATATCACATCTCCAAAAGTCCCTTGTACAAATATTTTACATCTCTGAATTTAGATTTTTAAATATATAATATACATCTTTTTATGATACATTTTATTTTAAACCATATTTTATAAAAGGTTTCATACATCTTTCTAATAAGAATGAAAATGCCTTAAGATCAATGACTAAACACTTTGAACAACATACTCAAATTGATCACTCGGTTCATCACCATAAACCAAAAAAAAAAAAACCCACTCAACTAAACAAAAAATTACCTACCCACTACCATTAATGGATAACAAAAAATTAAGAATATACCAATTTTAAAAAAGTGTCATAATGCAATTAAAGTTATACAAAACATGGATAAAAATGAGACGGTCGCAAATATATAATTATTTTTTCTCTAAACAAAATAAATCACAAGTTACAAAACACAACTTATAAACAACCTATAATTAATTACATTAATATACAATTTTTATAAAACCCTCACACATTTTTCATCCAACTCCCTCCCAATGGATTTAAAATTGAATTCAATTTTAGAGGGATCCGTGTTTAATATCATATTTCTAAAACTGTTTTGTAAAATTGAAAGATATTGAAATTGAAAGGTTTTGATTCGTTGATAGAGGTTGATTTAATAAGTAAAAATAGAAATAAGGTAAGCCTTTTATATGTAGTAATAGATTACTAAAAACAATATATTTCATAACCATTAAAAATGAGTTACTATCTTTGATTTTGAGTAAACCGAAATGTAATGACACTTAATCTTTCTAAATTGGAATAAGTATTTTTCTTACTTATTTTCTTAATAAAACTCTAAACCAATAAACATATTTATGGTTAATATTTATTTTATGAATCACTAAAGCGTGAATCTTTTTCTATGCGGTATTTTTGATATAGAGTGTATGAGAATATATATCTATAACATATTAGTGAGGTATAATATCATTTTATGGGATAGTTGATATTTATGAATCTCTAAATTAGTTATCTTTTTCATTAGCGTAATCATACAATGTTAAACTCTTGATCTATTTTCCAATGCAAATGATTTTATAATAAAATATTGATTAAATTGTGATGGTTTTAATAAACACACTATTTGTAAGTGATTAACCGTTCAGAGCTTTGCAATTCAAATAAGAAATTTATTAGTATGACATTCGCATTTTGAGACAATATCATTATGAGCTAATGAGTTGATTAATGTATTGGTTATGATTTATAATTTAGGTTTTGTGTAATAACAATAAGAAATTATGGTTATACTATATTTTAAAATAATCCTTAAAATTTTGAAATTAAGAAGCATTAATTATTTATATATACATGTTTGACTATCGTTTTTAATATACTATGTTTTTTATAATTATAGTTTGATAAAAATAATTATGACTAACCGTGTATCACATGATCGTCTAACAAATGAAGAGGTTAAACATATAAATGATTACATTTTGATCGAAATTATTTTTAACAGAGGGTAATTTTGTTCCAACAAATAAAGAGGTTGAACACATATATGATTACATGGTATCAATGTTAAACATTATGGAGGTATTATATTTAAGTTCAGATAATATATGCTAAGTCGAACTTAGATATCATTTTTAAAAATCATTGTACACACCGAATATACTTAACTCTGTAACACCCATTCCCGATTATTCTTATTAATATTTTCTATATTAGTATTATTGTTGTTATTAAATTATAAATCTATAATTATCTAGAAGTAATATGATTCTTTTAGAGCACAAGATTTGTAATGGGCTAGCTACTTAAATTATATTTTTGGGCTAATTAAGCTTGGTTATAACCGATTGGGCCAAGAGGGTGTGTTTAAGTTTTAAAAGAAATGATGCATGTACCTACTTAGGGCTCTAAGCCCATCTCGGTTACCACCATTTAGCAGTCGCCTCTTTCATGTGAGAGAGAAAGAACAAAGTGTGTGTGTGTGTGCGCACGACCGGTGCAGTCTTGAAGAACACGGTGAGTGTGTGTATGCCTGTGCGATCAGTGCAGTCTCGAAGAACATAGTGTGTGTATGCACGATCGGTACAGTCTCGAAGAACATAGTGTGTGTGTGCGATTCGTGCAGTCTCGAAGAACACAGTGTTTGTGTGTGTGTTTTCTTTCGGTCAAGAGGAAGAGACGAGAATAGAGCCATATCACTTTTGTTTTCAGGGGGAACAAATTTAATAGCATCAAGTAAGCAACCATCTAGATAGAACAACTGTTTGTTATCGAAATTTTAATAGAATCAAGAGGTGAGACCCTGTTTTTTCGTTGTTGTGCGTCGGCCAAAGGCCAAGACTGTAGGCCTTGAGCTTTGCTCGATAAAAACGAAATTTAAGGATCAGTAACCGGCATAAATGATAACTATTGCTTATATATTTAATATAAACATGTTTCGGCCCGGAACCGATCGATTATTGGGACTGCTTGATCTAGGTTTTTGTTTTGTTTAGAACAGCCGACAACCATGTGGTGTAATTTGTGTCAAAAAAAAGAATTAATTGATGGAGGTCCATTAAAATGGGAGTAAAAGCCCTTAGAACCAAGAGTGCTTGGGCTTTATAATGATTTGAGTAGGTTGGGGATTTGGAAGCCGATGGTGCATATGAACAAGCACAAAATCAGTTCTTGGATTCCTTGAAACTTGTAAATTAATTATGTGTGCTTATGGGTTTTGGTAGAATTGAAAACTTTGAAGGTTGAGCCCCGTTAGGGATTCCTGGTTGAAAACTTGATTTTGCTTCGATTGAAAACTTATAAGTTCAAGTGCGTTGAAAACTAAGGTTTTCAATTAGGTTGGGATTTGAGGTTTTCAACTGAATTGAAAGCTGGGTTTTCAACTGAATTGAAAACTGTGGTCTTCAATTGAATTGAGAACTTATGTTTTCACTTGAATTTAAATCTTGGGTTTTCAATCCAGTCAAGGTTGGAGTTCATAAGTGAGCATAGACCCATCCGACTTGAGTTTGGGTTAGGTCGAGAGTTTCGTATAGTCAGTTACGGGAATAAATAAAATAAATAAATGGAATACATATATAGCAATAAAAGAATATTAACGTTACTAGAACCGCTATTGTAGCTATTTTCCAGTAGAGGCGAAACTTACGGCTATGTGATTTATTCCTGTTGAGTTTTGTGTGCTATAACCAGGTGAGTTACACTAACTTATACATTATACTGGTGTGAAATATAAGTGCATGGTATGTGTGAAAAGTGTGAATTATATGATTATATGTAAAGTGAAGGGTTGTGTTATATTGTGGTGAAAACACAACTTGGGCACAGTCAAACACGTGAAATCCTTGGTACGACTTGGATAGTCAACTGTGACCTAAAGTGTGAAATCGTTGTCAGTGAACTGCGTTGGTATTGTGTGAATTGATATGTAATCATGGATTGTTATGTGACATGTACATGCCTAGTGTGGTGTGTAAGTGCGTGTACTCGCTAAGCTTGATGCTTACTGTTGTTGATTTATTCTTTTCAGGATCTGATCGCGGGAAAGCTCCAGTAGTGTGAAGACGGCTCATACATTATCAAACGTTTCCGTTGTTTAGTTAAATGAACACTTTATTGAATTTTTATTTGTAATTAATTACTTTAAGGATTTACAATTGAATGATGTGTAGTTCTGGGTGCGGGACCTCGTCAGGAATTTTGTCGGAATTATTACATTCATTTATATTAATATGAATACGTATTTATACTCATACTCGTGTAAAAACAATTTGGGGCGTTACAACTTTGTATCAGAGCCAGGTTTGAGGGATTCTAACATACAAGTGGTGTGTTTGGACTTAAACCTTGGTTCTAGAAAATTTTCAAAGATAAAAAATTTAATTTCTTTTTAAATAAATTGTCGAGTTGAGAACTGTAATTAGGGTTTCTTGCATGTTCTTCTTGATAGTTACTTGGGGTCCAACTTGCGGTTTGATAACCTGACTGAAAATTTTAAGCACGATTGATGAGTTGTCAGCTGGAGCTTGGTCCTAGTGAGCACAAGATGATGCATGGTATATATGTATTGTTAGTGAAAGATACTGTGTAACTGAATCCATGATTTCTATTAAGGTCTTAATGACTATATCCATGTTTAGGCAAATCGTGAATACCGTGTACTGTGATACATGCTGCTTAAACTAGGATATGATGAATTGGATATGAAACCTTATATGCTTGTATGATTTTGTGACAGTATAAGAGCATTAAGGTACATGTGGATGACGTGATATAATTTTAGCTAGTATGCTTTAGTATAAAGATAAATAGGTATTAGCCATACGTGAAACTATATGTGATAGAGAGATGCATTGCCTAAGCCTGTGAATCGGGATTTCGAGTGTAATGGCAAGACTCGGTAGGTATAATGTGTTTAGAATAATACACAGGCCCATATTAGTACAAGCACATGATACATGTCGGAACTTGCCGGAATCATACGAAATCTTGTGAATCAGGTGAGGGGTACTTGTAGGACAATAGTATGCCTGTAGAGTAGGAGTGCCTTAGTACGAGTAGGGCTACTTTGGATGTATGTAGGGCATGTTAAATATATGTATAAAATATGTATATGAACTACGACTTGCTTAGGATAGTATGGTAAAGCCACCTGTTGAGGAGAGCGTTATCTATACTTCCAAATGATGATGGAGGAGGCAAGAGTAGAACAAGACGTTTTGCGGGCGTCGGTAATGTATCGGTGAAACTAGAAACACCTCAAAAGGTAAAGATAGTAGATGAAAAAGCCGTAAATGTATCTGGTATATATAGAGCCAATGTAACAGAGGAAGGTGATGTCAAACTTCCTATAGACTTTATCCCGATTCACACACGGGAGTTCCAAGTAATGGTGGGTACGGACTGGCTGAGTCGTCACCAAGCCAGAATTTTATGTAAGGAAGGAATCGTGCGGGTTCAAACTCCAAGTGGGGGATAAATTCTAATCAATGGTGAACACGAGGCGACACTGCAATCTGATTACCGCTGGTACTGAAACCAGCCATGATGGGATTGAGACTAGTGATACTAGTGAGACTGATCCTCACCAACGACCAATACTGAATGAAGAGGTGTACGGGAAGGTAAACCAGGAGAATGTAACACCGAAAAATGTTACCCCCGGTAATGAGGAAGAGGAAGAGGAAACGGAAAGGGAAGCTGTTATAGCTGCTAAAGTAATAGCCGATGAGATGAAAGACTGAGGGAGATGCTACCTCAGATAGTGACTAATAAAGGAGGATATGGGAAAGATGATTGATCAGAAGTTGAGTGCGTTATGGTCCGTACGAAAGGCTGCTGCTACTTCAACTGTTACTCCAGAAGCAAACTAGATACAAAGGATTTGCACTTACAGAGACCTTTCAGCATGTCAACCACTAACCTTTGAGGGGATTCCAGACCCCATTAAGAGCACTCAGTGGATCTCTGAGGTGGAAGGAGCATTCCACACTTGCCACTGTGCAGAGGAAATCAAAGTTTGGTTTGCATCAAACCTTCTAAGGGGAGCAGCCAAGGCTTGGTGGAACCTGCTGAGACAGCTGAAGGGAGAATTGACCACTGCAATGAATTGGGAGGAATTTACAGGACTATTAGATGAATAGTTTGCATCGAAGGTAGAGAGGGAGACTGATGAATGAATTCCAGAAGCTTGAGCTGATGCCTCAGTTACAAGAACTCTTAGACAAAGGGTTTATTCGGCCAAGTAGTTCGTCGTGGTATGCACCGGTTTTATTCGTTAAGAAGAAGGACGTCACGTTCTGTTTGTGTATACACTACCGTGAATTGAACAAAGTGACGATTAAGAATAGATATCCATTACTCAGGATGGATGATTTATTTGATCAGTTGCAAGGGGCATCGTGGTTCTCAAAGATTGATTTGCAGTCGTACTACCTTCAACTGAAGGTAAAGGAAGAAGATATCGAGAATACGGCATTTAGAACGCGATATGGTCATTTTGAATTTGTAGTCATGCCTTTTGGGTTGACGAACGCACCAGCTGCATTTATGGATTTGATGAATAGGGTTTGCCGGCCAATGTTAGATAGGTCGGTAATTGTGTTTATCGATGACATTTTGATCTATTCAAAGATGGAGGAGGAGCACGGAGGGCACTTGCGGGAAATATTACAGACACTGAAGCGGGCAAAGCTATATGCAAAGTTTTCAAAATGAGAGTTTGGGTTACAAGAGGTTCAATTTCTAGGGCGCGTAGTAAATCGATAAGGTATTAATGTTGATCCTGCCTAGATTGAAGATATTATGAAGGGGGAAGTACCGAAGAGTCCCACTGAGATTTGGAATTTTCTGGGTTTGGCTGGGTATTACCAGCGATTCATTCAGGATTTTTCCAAGATCATGATACCGTTGACGAAAATGACTAAAAAGAGTGTACGGTTTAATCGAGGTAAAGCACGACAGCAGGCATTCAAGACACTTCGGGGAAAGTTGTGTGAGGCAACAATATTAACCTTACTCGAGGGAATGGATGACAGAGTGCTCCACTACAATGCGTCAGACATGGGGCTCAGATGTGTATTATCACAACAGGGCCAGGTAAGTGTTATGCTTCTCGACAGCTGAAATTGTATGATTATAAATATCCGACCTATGGAGTTAGCGGCAGTGGTATTCGCGCTTAATACGGAGACACTACCTGTACGACGTTAAGAGTATCCTCAACACTGGTTATAAGAGTCTGAAATACGTTGCTGATCAAAAGAATTTGAATGTGAGACAGGTAAAGTGGAGTAATCTCGTGAAGGAATACGATTGTGAGACTGTATATCACCCCGGGAAGGCCAACGCAGGGCAGATGCTTTAAGTATGGAGACCGGCTTCCTATTGTTGAGAATAAAACTTATGAGATTAACAGTAACTACAACCCTACTATACTCGATTCGATCCGCTCAGAAGTAGGAGCGAATTAAAAGCCAGAAATCACCGATGACCAAAGACACCCGCGGGTTGACAACACGGTGCGGGTGTATTTGGGTGCCGAAGATAACGGATGTACGTATGGTACTACTCGTTGAGGCACGACAAAGATGTATCGAGACCTAAAAATGGATTATTGATGGCCGGGAATGAAACGGGATGTGATGAGATATGTGCAAGAGTGCTTGACTTGTCTGCGAGTCAAAGCCGAGCACCAAAGACCTCACGGAAAATTACAACCATTAGAGATATGGGTATGGAAGTGGGAGCATATCACGATAGGTTTGATCAGGAAATTGCCAAGAACTCCGAGGAACTTCGACGCAATTTGGGTAATAGTAGATTGGTTGACAAAAAGTGCTCATTTTACTCCTATGAAAGAGGCCTTGTTAGTTGAAAGAATGGCGGATGTGTATGTTAAAGAGGTGTTATGCATGGAGTGTCAGTTTTTATTGTGTCTGACTGAGATGTTCGATTCACTTCTAGATTCTGGTAGAAGTTTCACAAGGATTTGAGGACACGAGTCAACCTCAGCACGACTTATCATCCTAAAACTGACGGACAAAGCGAGAGAATGATACAAACACTAGGGGATATGTTACGGGCATGTGTAATTGATTTGGAGGGAAGCTAGGATTCTTAGCTGCCGTTGCGGAATTTTCATACAACAATAGTTATCATGTGAATATAAAGATGCCGCCATACGAAATGCTATATGGGAGGAAGTGCATAACCGCTATCTGCTGGGGAGAAGTAGGTCAACGAGAGCTTGGAGACACCAAGATAATACAAAAAACATCAGCGTATGTACAAGTAGTTTGAAAAAGATTAAAAGCTGCTCAAAGTCGATAGAAAAGTTACCCAGACAAGAGATGATCACCACTCGAGTTTCAGGTTGGAGACTTCATTTGGTTAAACGTATCACCATGGAAAGGAGTAATTCGGTTCTGCAAGCGAGAAAAACTAAATCCGAGATACATAGGACCTTACAAGCTCATTTGAGAGTTGGAATGGTTGCTTATAGATTAGAATTACCGGAGGAACTACATGGAAAGACCAATTGCAATTTTAGAACATACAATTAAGAAATTCCATAATAAAGAGATTGTAACCATCAAGGTACAGTGGAAACATCGTAAAGGTTCAGAGTGGACTTGGAAACCGGAAGAAGAGATGAAGATGAATTACCCTACATTATTCGCGTCAAGATTTCGAGGACGAAACCGTATCTAAGTGGGGAAGAGTTGTAACACCCATTCCCGCTAATTCTTATTAATATTTTCTATATTAGTATTATGGTTGTTATTAAATTGTAAATCTATTATTATCTAGATGTAATATCATTCTTTTAGAGCACAATTGGCTAGCTTTAAATTATATTTTTGGGCTAATTAAGCTTAGTTATAACCGATTGGGCCAAGAGGGTGTGTTTGAGTTTTAAAAGAAAAGATGCATGTACCCACCTAGGACTCCAAGCCCATCTCGGTTGCCACCATTTAGCCATTGCCTCTTTCATGTGACAAATAAAGAACATAGTGTGTGTGTGTGCGCGACCGGTGCAGTCTCGAAGAACATAGTGAGTGTGTGTATGCCTGTGCGATTGATGCAGTCTCGAAGAACACACTGTGTGTGTACGCGATCGGTACAGTCACGAAGAAAACAGTTGTGTGTACGATTGGTGCAGTCTTGAAGAACACAGTGTGTGTGTGTGTGTGTTTTCTTTCGGTCAAGAGGAAGAGACGAGAATAGAGCCATATCACTTTCGTTTTCAGGGGGAACAAATTTAATAGCATCAGGAAAGAAACCGTCTCGATACTACAGCTGTTTGTTATCGAAATTTTAATAGAATCAAAAGGTGAGACGCTGTTCTTTTCATTGTTGTGCGTCGGCCGAAGGCCAAGATTGCAGGCTTTGAGCTTTGCTAGATAAAAACAAAATTTAAGGATCCGTAACCAGCATAGATGATAACTATTACTTATATATTTAATACAAACATATTTTGGGCTGGAAACGATCGATTATTAGGGCTGCTTGGTCTGGGTTTTTGTTTTGATTAGAACAGCTGACAACCATGGGGTGTAATTGGTGTCAAATATAGAATTAATTGATGGAGGTCCATTAGAATGGGAGTAAATGTAATGCCCCAATCTTTTTTTACACGAGTATAAATATAAATACGTAATCATTTTAATGTAAATATAAGCATTTAATCATGTCACGTAAATAACTGTAGTAATTCAGACAAAATTCCAGACGAGGTTCTACACCCAAAACTACATGTCGTACAATAGTAAATCCTTAAGGTAATTAATTACAAATATAAAACTCAATAAAATATTTGTTTAATAAAACAGTGAAAATGTTGGTATTAAGTGAGCCGTTTTCACACTGCTGAAGCTCTTTCCCGTGATCAGATTCTGAAAAAGATAAATCAACAACAGTAAGCATAAAGCTTAGCGAGCACACACACTTACACATCACACTAGGCATGTACATAGCACATAACAATCAATGTTCACATATCAATTCACATAATACCGACACAGTGCACTAACGACGATTTCACACTTTGGGTCACAGTTGGCTATCCAAGCCGTACCAAGGATTTCACGTGTCTAACTGTGCCCGAGTTACGTTTTCACCACAATAGAACGCAACCCTTCACTTCACATATCCATATATCATTTACACATTCACATATACAATCAAATCACATAATACCGAAGTAGTGCACTGTCGACGATTTCACACTTTGGGTCACAGTTGACTATCCAAGCCGTACCAAGGATTTCACGTGTCTAACTGTGCCCGAGTTGTGTTTTCACCACAATATTACACAACCCTTCACTTCACATATCAATATATCAACACATTAGTTACACTTTCACATAGATAACACATATGCATCACACACTAATATAATGAGTAAATTAGTGTAACTCACTTGGTTGCAGCACACAATACTCAGTAGAAATAAATCACGTAACAACACTTTTTGTCTCTACCGGTAAACACCTACAATAGCGGTTCCAGCAAGGTTAACATTCTTTTATCTATGTATACGTGTTCCATTTATTTATTTAATTCATTCCCATAATCGTCTATACGAAACTCTCGACCTACCCCAAACTCAAGTCGGATGGGTCTAGGCCCACTTTCGTTTCCCAAGAGTTTAGTTTATGATCCATATGTGAAACCCCGTTTGATTTGCATTGAAAACCTAAGTCTTCAATTCCATTGAAAACCCAAGTTTTCAATTCAATTGAAAACACCAGTTTTCAATTCAATTGAAAACCAAGTTTTCAATTCAATTGAAAACCAAGTTTTCAATTCACTCGAAAAGTATTCAATTCAATTGAAATCTCAAGTCTTTAATCCAATCGAAAACCCAAGTTTTCAATCCAATTGAGAACACCAGTTTTCAATTCAATTGAGAACTCCAGTTTTCAACTTACTTGAAAACCCTAAGTTTTCAATCCAACCTATAAAGGTTTTCAGTCGAGACCATTACACGAACGTTTTCAATTGGGGAATCCTTTGTGGGGACTCAACCCTAAAGTTTCCCATTTGCTACTGAAGAGACTCAGTTTTCAATTATGAACCAATTATATAGAGTTTTCAATCGGACACCAAACATGCAAGGTTTTCAATTACTATCCAACTGGAGAAAGTTTTCAATCCAATGGATTCAGATCCAACAATGTTTCAATTGACCCTTCAATGGGTTTTAAGTTCATCATCATCGGTATACTCATTTATGAACCAAAACCAAACTTGTTTAAACCATCTCTAAATCAAACGATCCAAACCATCAAGTTTCTAATACACCTTAGTTTCTCAATTGTTGGCTATATAGGTTTTCAATTCATCAAAGGGATTTAAATTTTCCAATTACTTGGCCTCCCTTATCTGGTTTTTCAATTGTTACACGACACCTAGTTTTCAATTGCCCCAAAAGGTTTTCAATAGGTTTCTTGTTGTTTCATTAGGTTCGACTACAGTGAGTTTAATTCATAAAAATCTCCATTTCCAATTCATAACCAAACATCAAACTTAGCCAAGAATAATCAAGACTCGACCCTATGTTTACAATCAAACAACAAGAGAAACTCATGGTGAGACCCTCGATACTGAAAACTCAGTCCATAAATTCGTAATCCGATTTACTAAAATCATAACCAGATCATATGTTTTCATTCCCAACACAACGACAATAATTCCCCAATGGTTTACTACATTTTCAACAAAATTGACCGATCCAAGGACCCCTTTCATTCTCGGTTCTAATCTCGTTTAAACGCAGAAGAGAACAGGGCTAGATTGGTACACAAAACACTATAGAAATGAAATTTAAGTATCAATGGATCCGCGTGAATGTATTCACAGTGGCACCTGATCTTACCTGAGACTGAACTTCCCTAAATCGGTGGTGAAGACGTGAGATTCTTGGTCCTTTCTCTTAGTGTACAATGATACCCACATACCCACACATAAAAGATTCAATCACAGTCCATGAACTCTCGTAAGTCGGTAGCATCAGGTTACTGTTCGTACGAGTTACCGGTTAAATCCATACCTTCGATTTTTCTCTTTGGTTCGTGAAGCAGGGGTCACCTCCAGTTCGCCGCCGCCCTCCCTTCGATGGTGCTCACAACTCGTCGAAGTACTCCAGCAGTACCGGAATCGACTTAGAAGATCGAAAGAATGAGTCGATTCACAAGCACTGTAGAACGCCTTCCCTTCTTCTTGGCTAATAGCCGGAACATACACACACACATGTTGGCTTCTTTCTGAGTGGAGCGGCCACCGTGATAGCCAGAAATGGCTTGCCCTAATTTGATACTGCCATATGGCATAGATATACATCCTAGGCCCACTAGTCCATTAATAAAAATTAACAAGCCCGAACTATTATATGTACATAAAATGGCCCAAATTAATCCGTCTAGCATTAATCACTCGGTCTCCATATCCGTACGTAAGTATTACAACCATAAAAATAATATTATTACAGGTGATAATAATGAATTCGTTGCTATAAATATTAACCACCTAATTATTATAATAGGCCCAACAAGATTCAAAGTCGATAGCTAAACACAATGGATACATAAATTCTTTTCCTTACGATACATACATATATATATATAACAACTTTTATTTTAAATGATCTCGTTCTGAATTACAAACGGGTATTACAACTCTCCCCCACTTAAACACGATTTCGCCATCGAAATTTCTCTTAAATAATGGGGTAATTCTTCCTCATTTGTTCTTCTGATTCCCTAGCCCACTCTGATCCATTTTGACGTTTCCACTGTACTTGAACCGTTACAATCTCTTTATTAAGCAGTTGCTTAACTCTCTCTCCATTCTAAAATTGCGGTTGGTCTTTCCACATAGTTCAAGTTCTCCTCCACTGTAATGTCTTCAAACGGCACAAACGCAGATTCATTGGCCCGAGACTTCCGTTGAAACGAGACATAAAAATATGACGAATCCTTGACAATTCCCTCTTTAGCTCTAATTGATAGGCAACCTTCCCCATTCTAGCAGTATCCTTGAAAGGCCCTATGTATCTCGGATTCGGTTTTCCTCGCTTTTGGAACCGAAATACTCCTTAACATAACGATAATTCCAACAGAATGAAATCTCCAACCTAAAACTCGAGTGGCGGTCATTTTTTTATCCGTGTAGCTTTTCTGTCGACTTGCGTGACCTTCGTCTGTTCTCGAACTTACAACACATACTCTGACATTTCTGTACTATCTCAGCGTTTCCAAGCTCCCGTTGACCCACTTTCCCCGGGCAGTTGGCCATGCACTTCTTTCCGTATAACATTTTGTATGGAGACATCCCTGTACTCACGTGATAACTATTGTTGTATGAAAATTCCGTTACCGGTAGGTACGAATCCGAGCTTCCCCTGAAATCAATTACACATGCCCGTAACATTTCCTCTAGTGTTTGCATGGTTCTCTCGTTTTGCCCACCAGCTGAGGATGATACGCCATGATATGGTTCACTCGCGTATTCAAGTCTTTGTGAAATTTCTGCCAGAGCCTACAAGTAAACCGTACACTTCGATCAAACACAATAGAAATTGGCGCTCCATGTTGCGATATCACCTCGTTAACATACACATCCGCCATCTTTTCTGCTAGTGAGGCCCACTTTAAAGGAAGAAAGTGAGCGCTTTTCGTCAAACGATCCACTATTACCCAACTTGATCCAAAGTTTCTCGGATTCCCCGGTGGTTTCGTGATCCAATCCATCATTATACGTTCCCATCTAGCAATGCCGTGCGAACGTCCTCCATCTTCGGCACTCAGATACGCCCATACTGTGTCATCAATCTACAATTATCTTTGGTCATCCGTGACTTCTAGATTTTTGATTAGCTCCTGCTTCTGATTTTCGTCTTTTAGGGCTTCTTGCTGAGCAGCTCAAATCGAGTATAGTAACGTTGTGGTTATTGTTAATCTCATATGCTGTATTCTCGACAATAGAAAACTGGCCTCCCTACTTAAAGCATCTGTCACTGCGTTGGCCTTCCCCGGCTGATATAAAGTCTCGCAGTCGTAGTCCTTTACTAAATCAATCAACTTCCCCTGTCTCATATTCAAATTCTTCTAATCAGCGACATATTTCAGTCTCTTATAGTCGCTGTAGATGATGCTCTTAACGCCGTACAAACAGTTTCTTCGTACTTTAATGGCGAATACCACTGTCGCTAACTCCCAACCATAGGTCGGACATTTATATTCGTGCGGTTCCAGTTGTCGAGAAGCATAAGCACTTACTTTTCCCCGTCGTATCAATACACATTCGAGTCCCATGTATCACGCGTCGCATTAGACCACTGTGTCATTCATTCCCTCGGTTAGGGTTAAAATCGGTGTTTCACATAATTTTCCATAAGTACCCTTCGTGCTCCCCGGCTTATCTAATATTGGTCGACCAACTCGATTCATCAATCTCATAACTGTAGTTGGTGCCTTTGTCAACCTGAATAGTGTGACTTACAAAATTGTAATGACCATATCACGTTCTAATGCCGTTTTTTTGATATCTTCTTCCTTTACGTTATGTGGATAATAACCCAACCGAAAGTTAGTCTTTAAGAACCAAGCTGCCCTTTGAAGTTGATCAAAAAAATTGTCAATTCGGGGCGACGTATACATGTTCTTGATTGTCACTTCGTTCAACTCATGGTAGTCCATGCACATACGAAGCGTGTCATCCTTCACTTCCACAGATAAATTCGATGCTCACCACGGTGAACCACTTGGTCAGGTAAACACTTCGTCCAGGAGTTCTCGTAACTGAGACATCAGCTCATGCATTTCTGGTGATACTAACCTGTATAGAGTCCTCGTTATAGGTGTAGTATCTGGTGCTAAATTAATTTAAAACTCTACTTGTCGGTCAGAAGAGGTTCCCGACAATTCCTCCTCATCGGGGATAACGTTTTTTTTGGTGTTACATTCTCCTGATTTTCCTTCATGTATACCTCTTCATTCAGTATTGGCATTTTGTGAGGATCAGCCTCACTAGTAGCACTAGCCTCAATTCCATCATGGTTGGTTCTAGTTCCGGTGATAATCAGATCGCGGCCTCGCCTTGTGTTCACCGTCGATTAGAATTTCTCCCCCACTTGGGGTTTGAGCCAGCATGGTTCCCTGTTTCCATAATATACTAGCTTGGTGACGACCGAGCCAGTCCATTCCCACCACTACTTGAAACTCCCATGCATCAAAATAAAATCTATAGGAAGTTTGGCACCACCTTCCTCTATTACATTGTTTATATATATATCGGGTACATTTACGGATTTTTCATCTACTACACCCATCTCTCAGGGTGTTTGTAGTTCCACTGACGCATGCAATAACGTCCTGTTCGACTCTTTCCTCCTCTATCGTTAGTTGGAAGTATAGATAACACACTCCTCAACAGGTGGTTTTACCATACTATCGTAAGCAAACCGTAGCTCATATACATATTTTATACATTTATT
>JAUEJL010073732.1:0-16227 GCA_032274825.1 Drosophyllum lusitanicum | reverse complement strand
ACCATTTCTCCTCCCAAAACTATAACCATTTCTTCCAAACAAGAGAAACCAATTCTCCCCATTTCTTTTCTCTCTACCAAACACCCCTTTATATTAATACTTTCTATACATATTCTATTCTTAAAAAATAAAAAAATATATTTTACGTCTAAAAGTTTTTAATGTAATATTAATATGTTTCTCGTATTTCATGTCTAAAAGTTTTTAATGTAATATCAAGTGCTTAATTTGAGTAAATACATTTTATTATTCAATTATATATTTGTATCTTTAGAATTATAAACCTAATTTATTAAAAGCTAAATAATAATGATATTAATCTAATTATAATCAAATTACATCACACAAAATTAAGATCCTAACATAGAATATATTATTTTTATACATACGTAAATTGTTTAAGTATAGTTTTTATTGTTGTAATTAAATATAATTGAAAATATTGAATCCAAATATCCATGTAATAATAACTTTAATTTTATGTGCGAAGTTAATAGTTTAAAATAAAAAAACTTAAACAAATAAAATCTTTATATAAAATTTCAAGTTGTAAGGGTAGTTACAAAACTCACTAACATGACGGTTGTTTCACTACACCATAATTATGTTATGTGATAGTTTTTGTACAGTTATTTACTCATCTATTAACCATCAATTTTAAAGAGTCTCAAAGTGATTGTGGTAAATGTAGTAAACAATTTTATGTTAACCAAAGGTTTTAGAAGACCCACTTAGTGGTTATCAAACATATTGAAAACAACTCACTACTTGAAAGCTTACGAATTGTTACAAAATTTTTATATCATCATTGAAATCATCACTTTCGCCCAAAAATGATGATTTCCTCTCCAAATTTTCAATATATATATATATATATATATACACACACATACATATATTGTTAACAAGTTAATAAAAACATTCATTATCATAAAAGAAAAAAAAAGACAAATCATAATTCCTACACAGAAACGACCGATATAACTAACAAATAAATACAATTTGACGAGCAGTAATAATTTATAGTTATCGTTAAAAAAATTAAGTTTTCTTAAGGATTTTTATATTGTTTGGTATTTCATTATTTGAATTGAGTTCTATTACGATAAATTCTTTTAATTTTAAGTTCGTTCATTTATGTTTATCCATTACATTTAACGATAAATGTTTATATATTTGACAACACCGGTTACTAAACCATGATAAATCAATATAATATTTTCTTAATTATATTTTGAGTACAACAACTATTTAACATATACCTTAGTTCATTATAAATCTTATCTACGTTTCGATATACATTTTATTGTAATATGAAAAAAATTAAAAAAATAGAATACCTTTAATTCTTTTACCGAAAGACCAGTAAATCAGTGATTATATCGACTACGATACGTAGAGAGGATGTATATAAAAACTAAATAAAACGTCCAAGAATTACATACTCACTGGTCTCGATAAATAAAAAAAGTTAAAAATATACTATTTTTAAAAAAATATCATATTACGATAAAATTTATAGTAGAACGTAGATAAAAATGAGATGATCACAAATATATATTTTTTTCTCCAAACAAAATATATCATAAGTTATTAAACATAATTTATAAATAACTTATAATTAATTATATTAATATACAATTTTCATAAAACACCCCACATGTTTGATACAACCCCTCACAAATTACATCTAACCTCTTCCAATTAACTTGAATTTGAATTTGATGCCACTTTCTACCAATAATATGTTAGGATTTTTTCATGTCATATTTACATATTATCATTTTTATTCCACATCTCTACTTTCTCTTTGCTCTGCCAACAATATTATATATATATATATATATATATATTAAATTTGAACGATAAATTACACCAAAATACAATGAAATATGCTCTGATTATTATTATATGTAATCAACTTTATTTTTTTCACCATTAATAATAAAACGAAGTTGTTTAAACGTTAAATTGTTTGCAATATTGTAACATCCCTAAAATGGATCTAATAGTGGACCTAAGATATTAGAATATTAAATAATTATTTTATAATTTATTCAAGCAATAATGAAAAAGTTTGGTTGGTACTCGCTAAATTGTGAAATTTAGTTAAAGCCTTTATATGACTAAAAAATATAATTATTAACTGGTTTAAACTAATGATTCCAACTTTATCTCTTTTAAAAATTATTATCACTTTAATGATAAGTTGTAAGTCGGACAAGGGAACGGGTACCCACCTTTCTTAACAAAACCAACTTAAAGGTCGGTTGCCTCTTTATTAAGGGAACGCATCTCTATATCTACACATGATATACTCTGGAGAAGAAAATCAAGAAAAAAAGTTTGGAGATTGAAGAATCTAATCCACTAAATTATTTTTTCATTAAATAACTCATAGCATATAAGTTTTTAAATATATCCACCTGCCAAACACATGGTATTTATGGTATAAATAAAAGTTACATTGTTTTAAATAAAATCATAGTTTAAATAGCTGATGAAGGATTGTTGTCCCACCGGTGTCTTGCCCTTGACCACACGAGACCGTCTTCAAAACATTCAACAAACAAGAATAAAAACAAAGCCTAGTGACATTACATGGTACTTGCATATTATACTAGATATCACATATTAACACCACACAGGGGGATAAGTGCCCCGCTGTACAAGTTTTGCCAAAGCTATAATAATAAGCGCTCAGTTGTGCATAAATGTCACATCGACATATTAGAGTACAATATCACACGTGAACGGACATTACAGTGCAAAGACTAAGTTACTGAAAACTCACCTGATCAGCGGTACAAGTTTCACATTGAGAAGTTTTGAAAGTTGAATAGTGTATTTGCAGGGTCCTACAACCATGGTTCCATGAGTGTTTATAAGTTTACATACCTAGGACACTCATAACCTAGGTTTCCGATTACACTTCACGATTTAGTTCATTAGGCTAGTTTGCGATTCACTTAACTTGTGATCCTTGACTCCTTTGAACTGTTTCATGATTTGTGATTACACTTCCATCCAAGATTTACAATTGTAGCCCACACCGTCGCTAGTTTTCGATTCACTTTTTCAATTCATGGTTTTACGATTCAACCCTCTTAGACTGATTTATGATTCAAAGTGCATTCTCAGTTTACGATTTGGGTTCAAAGTGTGTTCTCAGTTTACGATTTGGGTTCTAATGAGATTTACGATTCTCTTAGGTAGCTTTTGGTTGGAAAGAATCCTTGGGATTCTGAAGGAATTGGAATCCAATTCCTAAGGATTCCTGTGTTTGGTTCATTTTAATGAGAAAATCCGAAGGAATTGGAATCCATCAAATGAGGGAAAATGAATTCCATCACTAGATTGAGGGATGTTAAAATTCTTTAAATGAGAGAATGTGGAATATTACCTTGTTACCTTTAAACATCTCTATAGCCTTAATATATCTATCTCATTCCATGGACATAGTACATGAGCCGACTCTACCCTCCAAACACCGATGGTTTTTGCCTCCGCCTCCACCTCTAGACCCTCCGCCGCAGCCTTCCTCCGTCGTAGTTCCCAGGCCCTCCGCCATAGCCTTCCTCGGCCGCCGCCTCCAGACCCTCTGCCGCAGCATCTTCTTCATCGGTCGTAGTCACCAGATTTCGCCATTCCGTAGCCGCCTTCCACCTTAGGTTGAGATTAGTCTCCCTTCTCTCTCTCTGCTTTCCTTCACAATGTTGAATCTTTTCGACTTACAATGTGAAACTGATAATTTGAGACCAATGATACTTAAATTTATACAGATGTGTATTGTAATGATATTAACTTATGATGTTTATTAGAGTGATTTTCTTAATTTATTGATATGAATATTTAATCAATAAAATGAAATTTCAATATTTTTATAATATATTTTTACATAAAAATTATAAAACAAACTAAAAATAAGTAAAAAAACAAGAAGGACAATTCTATCATTTTACATTACTGAAACCAAATTTCACATTCCAATTATATTTCCTGCCAACCAAAAGATCACATATTCAACTTCCAATTCCTGACAAATTCTAATTCCTTCGCTGATTCCATTTCCTTCGGAAATATTCTGCTAACCAAACGCCACCTCAGTATGTTGATTTTTAAATAATTGAACTCTTTCAAAACCTAACCATTTTGATTTATTTTTGTTTTAATGAATTCCTATCTTCATTTTAACCGACCCTTATTATTTAACTGAATTAATATCCATTATTGAACAATCTAGGTCTGATTTTTGCTTCTTGGCACTATTCTCATTTTCAAATGGTACAACATTCATTAAACTCAGTCTAATCTCAATTATGATGTAATACCTGTATTTCGATATATATAAATTACCAGAAATTTATGCTATATTGTTAGATTTATTAAACAAGTAATATAAATACATTCTTTAAATATATTAAGAATGTTTTTGCTCTAATAAGAAAAATCATGGAATTTAATGAAATAATAGTATAAGTATTAATGTATGAACTTATTGGTTAAATAAGTTCAAAAAGTCAAAACTGGAATATTGTGTTTGGGAAGTGATGCGACACGTCAGGTATATGAAATGTGACGCGTCAAGTCAATTACTGAGTCTGGAAATGGCCGACAACTTTATTAAAGTAGGACGTGTAAAGTGATAAAGTAAAACGTGGAAAGTGGCAGAAAGTGAGCACTCAGATCGGATCTCAATTAAAATAATCCAACGCAACGCGTCGGGCAAAGTGATGCAACGCATCGGCTATTTTTCAGCCCCTATATATGGAGCACATGTCCAGCTATTTGAAGGTTAAGGAATTCAATTCTAAAGTACTCTTTAGACCATTTAACGAAATATTAAGGCTAGAATCTTGTGTCGAGGTGTTAGGAAGCTCGTGTGGTGTTTTATCGAAGAGAGGATTGCTGTGCTAACCGTGAGAATTCCGAATCGGATCTAGCACCAAATATGTGATCATCTAAGAGGTAAGCTTCTAATTTTGTATTGTTAAACTTATAAAAGCCTTAGGATGCATGTAATATCATTTATGATCATAAAACAAGGAATTAACGATGTTTTAACGGATAGATTGCTATATGATGTTATAGACTGATATAACCGGTATTATATATACATGGGATCCTTATAAGAACTAGATGAGTATGGGATTGGTTAAAAATCAATTGGTAAAGATACGTATATATTTTACAGATTACACGACGCATATGTGCCGTGGTACGCGGTGCGTAACGCTTTGGACAAAAACTTGGATTTTCGTTTTAACAGTATCTAAGTTAGTATGGGTATATTGACACACTGTTTTATACAGTATGACTTATAGTTGGGATATTTTTGTTATAACCTATTGTAGGTTAAATCCAGTTACACGAGTTCAATCCGGATCTTTACTATCACGACTTTATAATAACCAAGATTATTATTAACAGGTAAGTTCACTAACTTACTCATTATATTAGTATGTATATGCATGTGTTATCTGTGTGAAAGTGTAACTAATGTGATGATATGTGAAGTGAAGTGTTGTTTTCTATTGAAATCATAACTCGGCCCAGTCCGACACGTGAAATTCTTGGTACGGCTTGGATAGTCAATTGTGACTCAAAGTGTGAAATCTTTTATAGTGCACTGCATCGGTATTATGTGAATTGTTATGTGATATGTACATGCCTAGTATGGTGTGTAAATACATGTGTTTGCTAAGCTTTATGTTTACTGTTGTGAATTCTATCTTTTTATAGGACGGGACAAGGGGAAGGGTCTAGCACAGTAAGGATAGCTCATAAATGGTGTTATTCCACAAAATAAAAGCCCTGTTGGCTAATAAAATATATGTTGTGATCTTTAAACAATGTTTTTAATATTGTGAGGTTTGTAAAACGATTTGTGGATCTCATGGAGATCAAATTATCATATTATGTTTTGAATTAAACATGTGGACCTCACTACTCTGATATACATATATATTTTATCAAAGCATTTCACAAGCCGATATAACCAATAAAGTGGTGTCTAGAATAGACGCTTCAGCTTGGTTATTGGATTTCCAAAAGGTCATGTACCAAAAGGATCTTGCCTCCCGAACGACATGCCTGGCCACTTTATTTTGGTAGTCAAACGTGATTGTGTATTCAAAAAATTTTTGGGACATTACAACTTGGTATTAGAGCCTTGGTTTAAGAGATTTGGATATACACGTGTTGTGTATTTAAACTTAAACTTTGGTTCTAAAGTAATTTGAAAATGATTTTTGAAAGAAAAATGATTTGATGAGATATGTGCCGGAGCTTGGTGAGCACAAGGTGAAGCATAGTATAATCATTGTTTAGTGAAATATATTGTGCATTTAAATCCATGATGATATCTGTTAATGATTATATTCATGTTTAGGCAAATTATGAATACTGTGTACTGTGTATAATAGAAACCATATAAGTTTAGAATTGATGATTTGGCCTTATTGCATATTCTTGTTTGATTGTTGTGGTAGGGTAGAATCAAACACTCGATCACTTATATGACTTAGCATTATGCATGGTTGTGTACATGATATGCTTAAACTAGTATATGGTGATTTGTATGTGAAACTTTATATGCTTGCATGATATTATGATAGTATAAAGCATTAAGATGCATGTGGACTATTTTGTGATACATTGCCTAAGCCTGTAAATCGAGATTTTGAGTGGTAATGATAAGGATTGGTATGTGTAATGTGTTTGGAATAATATACGAGCCCATATTATTACAGGTAGATGATACATGGCAGAACTTTCTGGAATCATGAGAAATCTTGTGAATCATGTGAGAGATACTTGTAGGACAGTAGTATGTCCGTAGTATAGGAGTGCCTTAGTACGAGTAGTGCTACTTTAGATGTGATAAGGGCATACTAGAAATACGTGCAGAATGTGGATATTAACTGCGGTATGAATAGGATAGCATGGTAATGCCACCTGTTAATAAGTACACTATCTATACTTCCAGAATGGTGAACACGAGACGAAACCGTAATTTGAATTCTATTGAAGCTGGAACCGGCCATGTATCGGGAGGAATTGAGACAAGTGTGACTAGTAGGACTAATACTCACCACCAATCAATATTGAATGAAGGGGTGTTTAGCGAGGCCAACCCGGAAAATGTGAATCCTGGTAATGAGGAAGAGGAAAAGGAAAGGGAGGTTGTTATCGCGGCCAAGGTAACAACTAATGTGATGAAGGAACTGAGAGAGATGCTACCTTAGACAGTGGCTGAGATAAAAGAAGACGTGGGGAAGATGATCGGTTAGAAATTAAGTGCCTTATGGGCCGTTAAAGAAACTGTTGCGAATACTACGCAGGTTGTTATTCCAGCAGCAATTGAGGCTCAGAAGGGTTGCACCTATAGGGACTTCTCTACATGTTAGCCACCAACTTTTGAAGGGATTCCGATGGGGGATCCCATCAAGAGTACTCAATGGATTTTTGAGGTGGAAGTAGCTTTCTACACATGCCACTGTGCGGAAGAGAGTAAAGTGTGGTTCGCATCGAATTTGTTAAGAGGAGTGGCAAAGACATGGTGGAACCTTCAGAGACACTTGAAGGGAGAGATGATCACTACTATGAGTTGGGAAGAGTTCATGTGGTTGTTCAATGAACAGTTTGCACCAAAGGTAGAAAGGGAAATATTGATGAATGAATGAATTCCTCAAGTTGCAGCAAACTACTGAAACTGAAACGGTGAATGAGATCACATCAATCTTCAAGGAGAGGGTTTTGTTCTATCCTGCTTATGTGGTAGATGAAAGTTTGTAAATGCACCGTTATTTCCGGATGTTGAAAGAAGATATTCGTGAGTTTGTGACTACGGAAAGATGTACCACCTTAAATGAGATGATTGAGGTGGCTAGAAAAGGGAAATGGACATGTACTCAGAGCTAAAAAGAGAACTGCACCCGAGAAAAAGTTCAAAACTAGGGGTTTGAATCTATGGGCAAGAAGCCAAAAAGGAGGACGCTCGATGCCCAAAATGTGGAAAGGGTCATGTGGGGAATGCCGCTTGGGGAAAATGAACTGCTACAATGAGAAGAGACTACCTAGCTAATATGAGTGTCTGTTTTGTTTCCGATGCAATCAACCAGATCACCGTATGTCTGAGTACCGAGGAACCGATGTGGGTAAGGGTGTTCAAAATATCTGAAACCGAAAAACCGACAATCCATACCGAAATCTAGGTTAACCAAACCGAATATTTTAATTTTTCTGGTTTGGTTAACCGAACCTAAAACAAATTTAGTTATTCGGTTCAGTTACGGGTCATGATGTTAGAGATGGATGATTAACCGAAAAACCGAAAACTTAAAAAATTCAAATTTTATTTTTTACGTTTATCAATACTAACGAATTAATTATTATTTACGTACGATAATTATCTACTCATAACAAATTGTTACCCAAAGTCAATATCTATATTTCACTTTTCAATATAGATACTAGTAGATATATGTTTTATTTAAGTTTATGAGTGAACTAGATTTATAAATCTTATCATTTACTATTTATTTTCTTAGTTTCACTTTAACTTAGTCACGTTTTTATTCAAATATTTTCTTATGTCATAATTAGTTGATACATAAATAACATAGTTCGTAATGTTTTATAAAATTCTGATTTAAGCCTTGTTCGAGTTGAGATATGAATATTAAATTTTGAAACCTTTTTTAGAAATATATTTAGTAGTTAAAAATGGATAATTGGTTAACCGGGAAAACCGAACTGAAAAACTGGTTAACCGATAATCGGTTAACTGGTATTTTCGGTTTAGGTTACAAAATTTACGAACCGATACATCGGTTAACCGGTTTTCGGTTAAGAGTATGCTTTATTAACCATCCATGAACACCCCTAGCTGTGGGAGGTGGAAAGCCGGTACAACAACCATTTCTGCTGATTACTAATGGGGAAAAAGGGACCAAAGGCTCGAGATGGAGGAAGCAAAGGCAGAACTAGACGTAACTCCAAGCCTGCATTAATATTATTTAACTTGGGTGCGGGTAGATCTTTTTTGGTAAGGTATTGATATAGCCATATTTAGATATATATTTTAAGCGATATTTGTTTTATTCTATTCTGATATTGCTCTTAAATAAGACAAAAGATACTTAATTGTCTTCATTTATTGAATTACACGTTAAAAATGCGGGTTATGAAAAGTTTTGAGCAAAAACTAAAGAAACCGAAGAAAATATGAAAAGTTGTCCGCTCCGACACGAACTTGGATTGAGGTGATTCAAAAGGACATGGAAACAAGACTCAGGGCTACAATTTCAATTTTATGATCAAGTCATGAAAATGCAAGATCACAACCCAATAGTGTCTAGATCGCGACGAGACGCGAGCTCATTATGCCAAATTTCAAATTTCAAATAAAAGAGTTTGGATTACGCAAGGACTTCACACATCGCGATGCGACCAATATATTATCGTGATGTGACACCCCTGTTTTAGCTTATCTATTTAAACAACATCCGAGATTTGTTAGGGAAGATACAACCCAAGTTTTATCACCATTATACCTCTAAAAACGTCACATAAACGTCTCAAGGCAAATTGGAAGCTTGGAATTGAATATCAAGGCTTACGAGTGAAGATTGAAGGCTTTAATCATTACTTTATCACGGTTTTTCGTTCTTAACCCATATGTTTATGGTTTTAAACGATTCTAGTATGTTTATTATGATGATTATGCGCTAGAACTTTTGTTTTCCTCCCTAGAGGAGATGAACCTTGTTAAAGTTGTTTGATTTCAATAAAGTTGGAGACTTTTTTATCATATATTCATCTTGCAAGCTTAATCGAAGATCCATATGTGTTTTAGGATCTGCTTTTAGTGTTTACAACCCGAGTTTACATAAATTAGATGTCCAATGTGTTTATGTTGCTTGAATCTTGATTATCTAGGACGAATAATGATTTAGACTAGTGATTGACCAATCCTAGGGTTAAACTACTAAAAAAGAAACTTTAATGTGTATACAATTGCATATAATGACCTTTATATGTTAATTGAATGATTTGTTAATAAAAACAATCACAAAAGAATGAGTCTTTCTTGATTTGAACAAAATAGACTAGTTTTGCTTTAAATTAATCTCATGACCATAAAGGTTAATTAACTGCATAATTATAGGGTTAGATAATCGGACAAAAAATATAATCATAATAGAAATCGGTATATGGTCATTTGTTGTCCATTGCAAATCTTTATTTGAATCATTTGACTTGAAAAGGTGAAATCGAATCTAAGGAGGGAACTCTTCGTTCTAATAGTTTAATCTGATAATGTTTGTTGCTTTTTGCTTGCCTTGAGTTGATTTTTGTGTTTTCTTAGTAGTATGAGTGTTTAAGTTAGTTGGTAGTTGATAAAAGTGCAAGTTCCAAAATCCCCCTTTTACTGCTTTAAGTTAGTTTAATATTTAATTAGTATAGTTATATTCAAAATCATACTCGTTTCTCATGTGTTCGACACCCGTACTTATTTACTATACTACGATACGATTAGGTTCTCTTACCTATTTGTGTTGTGGTCGTGCTAAATAAGTTAGATTTATAAATTTAAAACTGGTACACTATACGCACATCAAGTTTTTATGGTATCAACTAAGTTAGACTCACCTTTAGAAGCAGAAATAGCAGATGAGAAGGCAGTAAACATGACTGACGTATACAAAGACAATGTAATAGAAATAAGTGAGGTCAAGTTCCCCGATAGATTTTATCTAAATTCTTATGCGAGAGTTTCAAGTGGTGGTGGGTATGGACTAGTTAGGTTGTCACCAAGCCAGTATCTTATGTAAACAAGGGATTGTACAAGTTCAAACCCCAAGTGGGAGAGAAATGCTAATTTATGGCGAACGCAAGAAAGGGAAAACAACATTATGCACGGTAGAAAAAGCCGCCAAGTATGGGTGCCCGATAATTTTGTTGCACGTGATTGAAAGCAAGTTAGAGAAGAAACCAAAGAGTGTTTCAGATGTACCGGTGGTATGTGAATACCCGGAAGTCTTCCAAAGGATTTGTCGGGGATTCCCCTATCGGCAAGTGGAATTCAGAATTGATTTAGTACTGGGTGCCGCACCTATAGCAAAGACTCCGTATCGGTTAGCACCACCAAAAATGCAAGAACTGATGTCTCAACCACAAGAACTTCTTGATAAAGGGTTTATCCAGCCAAGTAGCTCATCCCGGGGAGCACCGATTTTATTTGTCAAAAAGAAAGATGGCACGTTTTGTGTGTACATTAACTACCGTGAATTAAACAATGTGACGGTGAAGAATAGATATCCTTTACTGAGAATTGATGACCTATTTGATCAACTCCAGGAAGCCGCGTGGTTCTCAAAGATAGATCTTCGCTCGGGTTATCATCAACTCAAGGTTCGGGAAGAGGATATACCAAAAATGGCGTTTAGAACTTGTTACGGACATTACGAGTTTGTCGTAATGCTGTTCGGTCTTATGAATGTGCCAACTGCTTTTATGGATTTGACGAACAGAGTGTGCCGACCAATGCTTGATAAGTCGGTGATTGTGTTTATCGATGACATTTTCGTTTACTCAAAGACTAAAGCCGATCATGAAGGACATATACGAGAGGTCCTCAAGACGTAGAAATAGGAAAAACTTTACACAAAGTTTCCAAGTGTGAATTTGGCTTAAAGAGGTACAATTCTTGGGCCATTTGGTGAATAAAGACGGTATCAAATTGGATCCCGCAAAGATTGAAGCCGTAATGAAGTGGGAGACACCGAAAACTCCAACAGAAATAAGAAGTTTCTTGGGTTTGGCCGGATATTATAGGAGATTCATACAAGATTTCTCAAAAATCGCAGTACCATTAACCAAGTTAACAAAGAAAAATGTGCAATTTGACTGGGACAACGAACAACAAAAGGCTTTCGAGACGCAGCGAAGCAATTTATATGAAGCTCCGGTGTTAAATCTACCGGATGGGGTAGAAGATATGGTGGTGAATTGTGATGCATCTATGTGGGACTTGGATGTGTGTTAATGCAGCGAGAAAAAGTGATCGCATATGCTTCATGACAATTGAAACCTCATGAGTGCAACTACCCAACGCATGACTTAGAGTTGGCGGTCGTGGTATTTGCATTGAAGATTAGGAGAAACTATCTATATGGTGTCAAATGTACGATTTACACAGATCATAAATGTCTCAAATACTTTGTTGATCAAAGAAATCTAAACGTGCGACAACGCAGATGGTTAGATCTTGTAAAAGACCATAACTACAAGATATTATATCGTCCGGGGAAGGACAACATAGTGGTTGATGCTTTGAGTAGGAAGACCAGTTTTCTGTTGTTAAGAGTGCAATGCTTGAGGTTAACGGTGACAACGACCTTATTGGACTCAATCCGGGTTGCTCAATAGGAAGCTTTGAATGACGAGAACTAGAAACAAGAACAAATAAATGGTCAGAGGGCCTTATTGTGCAAAGATAATCAGGGATTGATGACACAGTATGGGCGCATCTGAATACCCAAGATGACGGATGTCCGCTCAGTACTACTTGATTGAGCGCATAAATCCAAGTTATCTATTCACCCGGGCATGACGAAAATGTACCGAGATTTGAAAGTGGACTATTGGTGGTCGGGAATGAAAAGGGATGTGGCAAAGTATGTAGAAAAGTGCTTAACTTGTCTACCGGTTAAGGCCGAGCACCAAAGACCTCACGGAAAACTACAACCACCGAAGATACCGGTATGGAAATGGAAACACATAACAATGGATCTAATCACGAACCTGCCTAAGACTCCGAGAAACTTTGATGGATTTGGGAAATAGTGGACCGTTTGACAAAAAGTGCTTAATTTATTCCAATAAAAGAGGCCTTTTCGGCGGAAAAGATGACCAATGTGTATGTTAGAGAGGTGATATCCTGACATGGAGTACCGGTTTCCATTATGGCGGATAGAGATGTTCAGTTCACTTCCCGATTCTAGCAGAAATTTCATGAGGATTTGGGTACGCGGGTTAATCTTAGTACGACTTATCATCCTCAAACCGACGGTTAAAACGAGAGAATGATATAGACGTTAGAGGATATGTTGCAGGCTTGTTTAATCAACTTCGGGGGAAGTTGGGATTCGTATCTGCCGTTAGCTGAGTTCTCATACAACAATAGCTATCACGCCACCATATGAAATGCTATATGGGAGAAAGTGCAGAATCCCTATTTACTGGGCGAGAGGTAGGACAACGAGAATTGGGACGCATTGAAATAGTGCAAAAAATGTCGGAGTATGTGCAACAAGTTCGAGAAAGATTAAAAGCCGCTCAGAGTCGACAGAAAAGCTATGCGGATAAACGGAGATCACTACTTGAGTTTCAAGTAGGGGATTTTGTGTTCTTAAAAGTGTCTCCATGAAAGCGTATGATACGATTCAGGAAACAAGGAAAGTTGAATTTGAGGTATATCGGACCATTTAAAGTGATCGGAAGAGTTGGAAAGGTAGCCTATCGGCTTGAACTACTAGAAGAGTTACCACAAATACATAACACATTTCATGTATCTTATCTACAGAAATGCTTGGTTGAAGAATCAGAATTTGTGCCATTGGAGGATATTATAGTAGATGATAAACTCAACTATGTTGAGAAACTAGTGGGGATTCTCGATTGAAAAATCAAGAGATTGAGGAATAAAGAAGTTTGTATCGTCAAGGTTCAATGGGAGCATCACAGAGGCTCGGAATGGACGTGGGAACCAGAGAAAGAAATGAGAAATAACTATCCCAAGTTATTTGAGTGAAGATTTCGAGGACGAAATCATGTTTAAGTGGGGGAGAGTTGTAATATCCGTATTTCGATATATATATATATATATATATATATATATATATTACCCAAAATTTATGCTATAGTGTTAGATTTATTAAACAACTAATAGAAATAAACTAAGTAATAGAAATATATTCTTTAAATATATTAAGAATGTTTTTGCTCTAATAAGTAAATCATGGAATTTCATGAAACAATAGTATAAGTGTTTATCTACGTACATATCAGTTAAATAAGTTCGAAAAGTTAGAACTGGAATATTGTATTTGGGACGCGACACTACGCGTCGGGTATATGGAACACGATGCATCGAGTCAATTATTGAGTCTGGAAATGGCCGACAACTTTATTGAAGTAGGACGTGTAAAGCGATAAAGTAACACGTGGAAAGTGGCAGAAAGTGAGCACTTAGATCGGATCTCAATTAAAATAATCAAACGTGACACGTCGGGTAAAGTGACGCGACGCGTCAGCTGTTTTTCAGCCCCTATATATAGAGTACATGTCTAGCCATTTGAAGGTTAAGGCATTCGGTTCTAAAGTACTCTTAAGACCATTTGACAAAATATTAAGGCTAGAATCTTGTGTCGAGGTGTTAGGAAGCTCGTGTGGTGTTTTATCAAAGATTAGAGGATCGTTGTGCTAACCGTGAGAATTCCGAATCGGATCTAGCACCAAATATGTGATCATCTAAGAGGTAAGCTTCTGATTTTGTATTGTTAAGCTTATAAAAGCCTTAGGATGCATGTAATATCATTTATGATCACAAAACGAGGAATTAACGATGTTTTAACGGATAGATTGTTATATGATGTTATAGACTGATATAACCGGTATTATATATACATGGGATCCTTATAAGAACTAAATGAGTATGGGATTGGTTAACATCAATTGGTAAAGATTTGTATATATTTTACTGATTACACGACGCGTACGTGTTGTAGTACGCGGCGCGTAACGCTTTGGACAGAAACTTGGGTTTTCGTTTTAACGATATCTAAGTTAGTATGGGTATGTTGAGATATTGTTTTATACCGTATGACTTATAGTGATATTTGTGTTTAAACATATTGTAGGTTAAATCCGGTTACACGAGTTCAATCCGGATCTTTACTATAGTGATTTTATAATAACCAAGATTATTATTAACAGGTGAGTTCACTAACTTACCCATTATATTAGTATGTATATGCATGTGTTATCTATGTGAAAGTGTAACTAATGTGATGATATGTGAAGGGATGTGTTATATTGAAAACATAACTCGGGCGCAGTCAAACACGTAAAATACTTGGTATGGCTTGGGTAGTCAATTGTGACTCAAAGTGTGAAATCGTCGACAGTGCACTACGTCGGTATTATGTGATATGTACATGCCTAGTGTGGTGTGTAAGTGTGTGGGCTCGCTAAGCTTTATGCTTACTGTTATGAATTCTATCTTTTTACAGGGACATGGGGAAGACTCCAGCACACTAAGGATAGCTCATAAATGGTGTTATTTCGCAAAATAAAAGCCACGTGGTTAATAAAATATATGTTGTGATCTTTAAACAATGTTTTTAATATCCTGAGGTTGTAAAAAGATTTTTGGATCTCGTGGAGATAAAACTATCATATTATGGTTTGAATTAAACTTGTGAACCTCACTACTCTGATATACATATATATTTTATCAAAGCATTTCACAAGTTGATATAACAATAAAGTGGTGTCTAGAATAGACGCTTCAGCTTGGTTATTGGATTTCCGAAAGGTCATGTACATGTAATGCCCCAATTTTCAAAATACGAGTATAAATTTAAATAAACTTCATTTGAACCAAAATAGACATTTATACAAGCTAGTTGAAGAAAAATTGTTTAAACCCTCAAGGTTATACAAAAGGAATATCCACATATTTACAACAAAAGCAGTTTTAGGTACACAAACGGGCATTATTGTTACAAAAGAATATTTCAAACAGTCATCAATCAAACTGGGGCCTTGCCCTTGGTGCTATCAGGACATGCAAAAAGCAAATAAGCTACTAAGAGCTTAGTAAGAAAGCTAAACTATAAATCATATAAGCACATGTATAATCATATACAGATGTCACACAGTTCTTATGGATGTAGTACTGCACCATCTTAGCACCACCCATAAGGCTAAATGCTGGTTATAGCCCCTACTACACGAAGCAACATGCTACTCTCACTTTGATCCCCTGATCAATAATACACATTGCAATGCATCACATATATTACACATATGAATTAGAGTTTAGTAAACTCACCTCAACAATTAGTATAAATACTATGTTATGTAAAATATAACTCAGTGTATACGTCAATGATAAATTCCTACAAGTAATATACAATTATGGTATTAAACACATAA
>JAUEJL010073721.1:0-16227 GCA_032274825.1 Drosophyllum lusitanicum | reverse complement strand
TAAAAAGACAGAAAATGACACAAAAATAAACATTTAAATAAGAAACAAAATTAATCAAAGGTTATTTATGTAATTTGCGTTTTACAAACTCTCAACAGCTCCTAAAAGCTACATGAAGTAGCTTTTCATTTTGGAGCTTTTTGGAGCTTATTTTTTTAAAAATAAAAACTCAAGCTCATGCAACCAAACAGAGTTAGTGAAACTTATTTTCTAAAAACTAAAAGCTTCGGCTCTTAAAAGCTTTGAAAAGCTCCTGCCAAACATACCCTAAGTCATGTCATGTATTTTTTTTCGTTTTTAATAAAAAATAATAAAATTATTTTTAAGTTTTTGCATTAATTGACATGCAATTAAAAATTTTAAAATCCGTAAGAAAGGCACATCTCAAACCTCAAATAGTCAAAATTCCTCCCAAATGCACCTAAATAAATAAATTAAAAAAAAACAAAAAAAAGGAAAAACAAAAATATAATCCTTACGCTGCAACCCCATAAAAACATCCCCAAAATTTAATCTACTCCCCAATAATTCCCCACCCCACCCCCACCCAACCCAACCCTTTTCACTATCAGATCTGATCAGTTTCTCAATCATCCGTTCACCGCCGCCACCACCAACAATTATTCTCCCCTCCGCCACCCAACGACAGTCATACTTCGATTAGATATGCGTCGACCCATCGGCGATAGATTGCCGGAATCGAGTTGGCCGGAATCACGCTCGAAGATCGGTCAAGACCGTGCCTTTCCGGTGGCCGGCGACGATAAACCTTCTCCTTCTCCGATCTTCCGAAAATTGGTTTTTTTGTAAAAACGGTACCTCTTCATCGTTATTACCAATATTTTAATTAATAATTGCTGTTATTTTTTTTAAAGCAATATTATTATATCAGTTATATTTTGCCTTAGAAGCTAGTTTTCGTAAATTAAAAGTGCAGATACGAACTTGTTATTTTAATTTAAATAGTAATTTTTTTCGTTATGGTAAAAAATACAACATTTTTTCTATGTTTGGTAAAGTTTGAAGTTTGGTTGTTGCTAAAAAAAAGTATGCTTTTTTTTTTATAATGGAATTTCTCTTTCTTTTTGTTTGGTATTATGGTTATATACTTATATGTATCTTTTTACTGGCAAAATAAACTTGGTAAACTATTTCTTTTGGGAAATATAACATAGAACTTTAAGCTAACAAATGTATTTTCATGGTTTGAAAGCATAAAAAAAATATATATTTTTTCTTTTTTTTCAACTAGAAACTTTAAATTCATCAAAATTAAGCTGCATTCATAAATCATAACGTAAATTGTTAAATTCTTAGTTAAATAAAATGAGAGCCATCTCCGTGGCTCGATTGCTCTTCTTGGTCTTGAAAAAGTAAAGAAAAATTCACATTTTTATTTGCGAGAAAACAAATATTTATTTAATAACCACTGAAAATGTGTGGATAATTTCTGGCAGTAAATTAGAAAAATATATAAAAATTAAAATTATTAGAAAGCTTCTTTTAATATTTACGGGTGGAAAAATTAAAGCAAAATTAATTCTTTAAACTTTTTCAGGAAGAAAAAAAAGAATTCAGTTTTTTATTTGAGGAGCTGATGATTTTTAAAGCCCCGACACCCTTCTACCTTTTTCTAGTTAGCAATTCAATCACCAAGGTTATTTTGGTATTTTCAAGTAAAAAGGTCGGTTATCTTTTGTGCTGCTATTACTTTTATACCCTTAACACGCGCCTGTATTTTCTCACGTGCCAAGGCGCGTGGCTGATGATAGCAACTCGTATTTTTCGCCAGTCCACGTCATTATATGTGTTTGGACAGTGGAACTGGTGTGTGGTCCCACTATACGAAAACACGAAAAAACCCTAAATAAAAGCGCCCAAAACTCACGATATTTTCATCGAAGGTCCAGAATGTGCCACGCGTCAAACGGATTCAATCTTGACCGTAGATTACAGGTATGACGGGCAGAGTGCCCAGACAGCAAGTAGATCCCCTTCGTCCGTTGGATTAGCGGTCAGAAAGTAATCGACGACGGATATTCTGCCCGTCGTTACGACGGTCAGATCTTATCGCCTTTAAGAACCAACCCCAACCCCTTCAATCTTCGCTCAGTCTCAAACCCTAGAAGGCTTTCACCTCCATAAATATAACAAATTATATATTTATATATTTTTCGTGTTTCCTCCGGTGAAGAATAATAGATCGCCGGTAGCCGGTGTAATTACGCCGCCGTTACGTTGCTGCGTTGGGACTGCTACATGTTTTCGTTTACGCCCTTGTGGCTTACGATTCGAGATAGATCCGGATCTCGACGGGACAGATACGTTGTCCTTCACGGTTCATGGCGTCGACGGTGTTAGCGAGTAGGAATCAGACGAGCTGTGGCCATCAATCATTCATGGGAGAAATCCCTAATTATTCCAATAATAATCCTCGTCATCTGAACCCTAACCTTAACCCTAATCCTAACCAAAAACCCAAATCGAACAAGAAGAAGCATTTCCCCAACGCGGCTATTAACGGCCGGCCTCACAACCACAATTCTCATGCTATTGATTCTTGCGGGATTGTTGTGACTCAGGCTGCGTCGGATGACGCTTATTCCTTCAACCAAAGGCCGATTGAGACCAGCGGGGGAGGTGGATATGGAAATAGTTTCAACCATGGCGCCTATGTGAGCTACAACGTTGCTGCGTGTTCTAGAAGCGAGATAAATGAACTCCGGAAGAAATTGGTTTCAGATCTTGAAAGAATCCGGAACCTCAATGATCGGATTCAGGCTGGTGATTTAAACCCTAGATCATCAAACGGAAAATTTAAGAAATTGTCGGGTAATAAACGGCTACCAGCTTCGTTGCCGTTTGGATCTAGCAACAAAGATCCGAAACATTTTCGTCAGGGGTTGGTAAACGGTAGTGGAGGTGGTGAAATCGATGAGAATTTGATGAAGATGTGCCGGCAGGTTTTGACGAAATTGATGAAGCATAAGCTCAGCTGGGTCTTCAACAAACCTGTAGACGCGGTTGCTTTAGGGCTTCACGATTATCATCAGATTATCAAGCGGCCGATGGATTTGGGTACGGTAAAATCGAATTTATCAAAAAACCTGTATGCAAATCCTCTGGATTTTGCCTCAGATGTCAGGTTGGTGTTCGAGAACGCGATGCTTTATAACCCTAGAACAGATGAGGTTCACGGGATGGCCGATCAGCTTCTTACGCATTTTGAGGAGCTGTTTAGACCAATTCAGGCGAAATTGGCGTCCCATCATCAGGTGCATGAGTTTTCTGCTGTTGACGAATTGGATGGAAGTTCTTGGGACGACATTCAGACCCCTGATAGATCGAAGAAGCTGAAAAGCAGTGGCCCGGTTGTTCCTTCCATTTCTAGCAAGCAAAATCATTCAACTGCTTCCAACCCAATAATTCCACCTGTTGTTCAGTCGCCTGTGCGGACGCCTTCGCCAATGCAGGCTGCCGAACCAGTCAAGCCATCATCAACAGCAACAGCTAGGGGTGCCGTGGGGAAGCTGCCCAAGCCCAGGGCTAAGGATCCAAATAAAAGGGAAATGAACATGGAAGAGAAGCAGAAATTAGGGTTAGGGTTGCAGAGTATGCCTCCAGAAAAGATGCCACAGTTATTGCAGATCATTCGAAAGAGGAATGAACAGTTAGCACAAGAGGGTGATGAAATTGAGCTTGATATTGAGGCTTTGGACACGGAAACGCTTTGGGAGCTTGATCGATTTGTGACCAACTGGAAGAAACATGTGAGCAAGACAAAAAGGCAAGCGCTTTTGGTAAACAGTGCCTCCGCTGTTGCTCCTAGTGTATCAGCTGAAATTGACGATGTAAGCATTTCAATTGTTGTAAATTTTACTTTTCTGCTCATTGTTATATTCATCAGTTTGGTTGCTAATGGTTTTGTTTTATAATCTAGGTTCCACCGAGTGAGAAAATGGATGGGGTGAAGAAGAGCAAGAGGGAAGCAGGGGAAGAAGATGTTGATATTGGGGATGAAATGCCAGAGAGCAGCTTCCCACATGTGGAGATTGAGAAGGATGAGGGTGGTGGGCAGGGTCAAGCTACAGGTCATGGAAATGACAACGCAAGTAGCAGTTCTAGCGGGTCGAGCAGCTCAAGTAGTGGTGATTCATCTTCCTCCAGCGGTATTGAATCTTGTCTCTCAAACAAAGTTTGAAACTTGTTGACAAAAGAGAGGTGGTTGGGAGGTTGATTTGCTTATGAGACTGATTTTAAATTGTTTACAGATTCAGACTCGGGGAGCTCTTCTGGGAGTGATTCCGATGCAGACGAAGCCCAGTCGTGACTTGAAAGCAGTTGAAGAAACCGATTGTGAATCCCAGTCTAATGCGGAAATGCAAATGCCATTGTAGCATGCGGGTAAAGAGAAAGTGCTTGGCAAGAAGGAACGAGTTTGAAGTGTTGAGATTGAAGTGTTCCCACGAGATATAATTGCACAAATGGAGGGAGATAGGGTGAAGGAAACCAAAACCCCTGGTGATTGGGTTTGATTTAGGGTCCAACTTAGATGTGTTTTTTTGGTTTAATCCTACTTTTGTTAATGGTTTTTGGGGTTGTTGCTGACTTTTATATAAGAATAGATGTAGCAGATAGTTGAGGAAGGGAGAAAGGGGATGTTCTTGTGTACATATGACCAACAAGACAAAATGTAGTGTAGTAGTAGTAATCCACTCGGGATTTTCTTGGCAAATTCTAATTCTATTGGATGTTATTCAATGTTAAATCTCCATTTTCCTCTTCACACCAAGTCACCAACACAAAAATGACCAACTACAATCTAGAGTGTTTCTGTATATGAATGAAAGAAAAAGAGAGAATCCATTCAAACTTTAGTGCTATAGGGAGGTGAGCTGTAAGAGATCTCCTTTGCCACCAAGAAAAACATGTATTCTTTAGTGCTATATATCATCTAATGTCATGTACCAGAGAAGATCTAATTGATGTGTTTTTTGGTTGGTCAATAAGCTTCTAGATTAGATAGCAATGGGGTTTTGTTATATAGACCAATGAGAAGTGACGTTTGTAGGTTTACATTGACCTTGAATGGGTCAACAAGTGTTGACTTGTACTAGGAGTATTTGTAATATAATATTTAATCTGAAAAGGACTTTCTTAAAGATTATTATGAATAAAACCTCGAGATGTAAGACAAGTGCACGTACAAACCATAAGAAAAAACAAGGAGCAATATGCGTATTTAGTTGTAACTTTTACATTAAAATGAGAAGCAGATGAACCCCGTTTTCTTGCCCACTTTGGGACTCATCAAATTCACATGATCCACGTTAGTGTGCTTTCATTCATCTCCTTCCCACCCTCCATCTTATCTTCAACTCACGTTTAACAAAACACCACAAAGTAACTGAACATAAATAATCTAATGCATACAATAAAACGATGTTAAGGATTACACGTAAATTCAGAGTATAAATTAAACAAATAAACTAAAATTCACTGAAAACACTCTTTCTTTATGACTCCAGAAACAAGTTTGTTATGAATCAAAAACATGACAAACTTACATATGCCACTCGATGGAAGTTGTCCCAGCAAAATTTTCTGAAGCTGTAGTTTCATAGTTTTCTGCATCTTCAACAACAGAACACTCCCAGATTGTTTTATACACCAAAAAGATGACATCTTAAGCAAAACCTTACACTTCTTGCTTCTTCAAATCAAGAAAAGCTTTACCGACTTGATTTTCACAAGCAGAATGAGCTTCTGGGTCCAAAGATTCAAGAAAGTTCTTGGATAGTTTAAGGGTGCTTAAAATGTTAAAGATTTTACCACAAAATTTACGCACTTCGGCCCTTTTGGCTTGCTTTTCAGGCATATTTGTCACCAGCTCCTTGATCAAAACAGAGAGTTTGGGTAGATGACTACTCACCGTCTTCTTCCCCATGCCTGTGTTACTTCCATCAGCAACAAACGGTTTCAATGTTTCCAAGACTAAATCAAGTGCTTCGACTTGCCTAAACTTTGATCTTGCACTAGTGCATTTCTCCACAAGAAAACCAAAGAAATGCTGCCCAACCCACTGCCACCTCCTAAAGATTTCTTTCAAGAATTGGGGTTTCAGTTGAGAGTTTTTACCATCAAAATAACCTACCAGAGCACCCTTGAAAATATCAAACACCCTTTCCAGTTCAACTTCAGGGAAAATTCTAGAATCAATAATCTTCAAAATCCAATACGTTGAATTCTGAGCAAGATTAACAATCTTTCTGTAACGCTGAAACGATGCAGACTGTTTCTTCTTTGATGGGGTAATTGCTGCTGATTTCTTTTTCTTGAAAGGTTTTGATGCTAACTTTAAGTTCTTCTCCAGCAATGGCTCAAGAATCGACAATTGCACCGATTCCCCTTTCGGGTATTGCTTTGCTTTAAATATCTTGTGCTCCATAATTTTACAAATACGATCACCAAGCTGCTCACTCCCTTCGGTGGTATGCGGGTTCACAAACGCCTGAGCAAGGTTTGAGAATACTTTCAACACTTGAGGTTTACCTGCATCACAAGAAGAAAAGAAGTCGATTTTTTCTTTGTTATATACGATTTAGGTTTATCTGAAATATAATACTTTAAGCAGTAAAAAGTTAATAACTCACCTTGATTCTCATGAAGGTAAATTTCCAGCAATGACAGAACACGGAGTTTGAAAAGCACAAGCTGAGAATGAGCAGTTTCACCCCCAGCCTGGTTCCTTTTTTCTTTAAAAATCTGAGCAAGATAAGAATCCATTCTAAACATAGCTTCGTCATCCATTCCACCATCAGAATCATCAGAGTTTTCTTCGCGAGATTCTTTTACAGTGTAATCGATGCCTACATTTGCTTCAGAATCTTCCGACTGTTCATCAACATCACCAGTATTATCACCTGTTTCTGCTTCATCAGAATCATCTGCTTCTTCGATTTCTAGAAGATCATCATCATCATCAGTGTTATCATCATCTTCTTCACTGTCTGTCTCTTGGCGTCTTGCTGGTTTCAGATCTTTCTTTATAACCTTCAACATCCTCAGTAGACCACTATCCGTCACATCATCACTGTAGTACTTGAAAACCTACAAAAAGAATATGAAAGAAGATAAATTTAAACAATTTATGGTTTTGAAGTAAAAAGATTCCGTTTCTAACTATCTCATCATCCAGGGTTTTTTTGGACAATCAATTTAATACCAGCTGCAAGCCTGCAACAAATTTAATAGGGTAAACCAAGATTACTAGTCACCAGTTCTTTCAACCTAACTTAAATTTACTTCCGTTTCACTAGATTTTTTCTTTTTCTTTTTCATAAAGATATCCGTTTTCGGCATCTTATTTATTAGATCCTCAAAAAAATATCTTCTACAACCTGTTTTATTACAGTCGGTTATCTGATTATTCAAAATCACATAATTACTTTCGAATCACAATCCACAGACCCCCTTAAAGAGAAGATGCTACTAAATATCACAAAAATAGCAAAACCCCGTGTTATTACAAGTACTACCTGCTCAATGGCAGACCGCATAGGAGCCGAAGACTGCGGGAGCAAAGAGAGAAGTGTATCAACAAAAACATCCATCAATTCAGGCGCTTCATCACCATCTGGTCCATCTTCTCCTGATGAGTCAACAAGATCAACTGTAGGGAAAAATTTCTTGCAGCAGATTATGATCTCAGAAGCAGCTTCTGTGAATTCTCCAGGTCGAAGCAAGATTTGGAGCAGCAATTGGATAAGCAAGTACCTCAAAGCATGCAATCTGTTAGCATCTGCACTCATTCCACAATTCCTTTCCTGCCATCATTTGAAAACGAATCAAAAGGCCGTCCAAAGCATTCAAAATACCTCCTATAGTCATTCTATTTAAATGATTAGATTACTTTAAAAGAATGGAAGTTTAGTAATCATATCTGATAAACTAATTGTTAAATGAGAGTTAACCTTTCAAACAAAAGTATTTCTTCATTTTGTTGGAAAAAGAAAAAAGAAACATAACTTTCCTATCATTAGCAGTATATTACCTCTCTAGAAAGCTGAGTTTCCATGCTTTGCAATTTCTTAAATGCCTTCTCATCTTCATCACTCAATGACCTAAAGAGAGAGACTGAAGGAATGTTGCGTAAAATACTAAGAAACCGCATAAAATACGAACCAAGATCATTAGCTTCAAGCCCACTTGCTACAGCATGTGGCCCTTCTCCTTTTTGAGCATTTGCCAACAATGATTGCAGCTGCTCAATACACATCCTGCAAAGAGAAGTTGAAGTAGCTGCTTTTGGCCATCTAAACTTCTCTTGTAATTCAAAGGAAGTCACTTCAGTTCCAAGAGACGAAGAGAACAAGCCCTGAACGGCCAGAAACTTCAAGATTTCTTTTTGAACACGGAACTTTTCTTCGCTATCGAGTTTTGTATGTTTTAGTACACTGGGGATGGAGTCAACAACCCAACTTTTTAAGAAATCGGAAGTCCCGAGTGTTGCATTTAAATCTTTCTCCTCAATTGATCCGATTTCTGAATTATCATCAGTTGTTTGACTTTGATCTGACGGCTCTTCTGAAGCAGGGGTCACATCAAGAAACATGTCCATCAGGTTCTGAATAAAAAGCATGCAGCCTGGTTCAGAATTAAAACCTGACATCATATCTTTGACGGTTTTAGTCCGAGTAACACAATCGAATTTTCCATTGCTGTGTTTCTGCAGAGCCATAGTAACTGCCACCCGCCTACCATCATCATGTCTGACCCAATCAGATAATTCTTTAAGAAAGTATTCTGCAAATTTGTAAAGCCAAGAATCTTTCGTGGAGAGAATATCCACTAGACATTGAACAATTTTGAAAGAGAAAACAATGGGAATGCAAGATACAGGCAGCCTTGGTAGAACAAGAAGCATAGTATCAAATACCAAGTGTTTCCGATCATGTGATGATGGAAGAAGTGATCCTTCAATAATAACATCCCAGAAGTTTTGCAAATTTTTCTGGACATCTTCATCATAAGAAGTAGATTTGCGATTCTTCTTGTGCTTTTTTACAGAGTTTAACGCTGTTGAAGATTCCGCCTGTTGCACAATTTCAGGTAAAAGGGTATTCACCAAAACTGGCCATACACCATGGACTCGAGGCTGACAAAATGTAGATTCCTGCAAAACAGCATAAAGAAAAATCAGAAAACTAAGGCACTTGTATTATAAACCACAAATCCAATAATAGTGAAAGTAATAACTATGATGATACTACCTTCAAGCAATTTGCAAGAGAGGAAAGATGCTCAGCAGAAAACAGGGTGGTAGGGGTGTATGAATCAGGCAAGAGCTTTCCAAACAATTTGTTGTCAGCAGCTACTTTTTCTCTGAGTTTAAGAGCTAAAAGTAATGCATCAGGATTTCCAGCTTCTATGGCTCCTTCAAACCATTCATGGAGTCCGGGAGCTTCAAGGACTTGCTTCAGGACAACTTCAACAGGCAACTGCAATCCAAATAAATTCGGTTTACAGACGTCATTTTAAGTTTGAACTAATAATAAAGTAAATATAGCCACCTAAAAACCACAAGTAGAATATTTAAGCGGATATGTAACTAAAATAATCACTTAATCAGAGAAATATACATGATCAGGAGAAGCATGAAAAACTCGAGCACCACTGTGGATAATAAACAATTAGACTTTATAGCTTGCTATACAGATATCAATAAATCAATGTAGGACTAATGCTATTTTTAGATAAGTTGAAACATCATTCTTTTTCATTTAATAAGAAAATATAGTCATATTTTATTTTATAGTTCAAAAAAACAAAAACAAATAAATAAATCCCATTAACTACTAGTTACTAAAATAACAAGAATTGCCATAAACTCAAATAACTGATTATTAGTTTATTACAGCTTCAAACAACATAAGCAGTATCTTCTGCTGCCTGCTCTATTACCACTGCTTATTTGATTCTAACAACATAAAATCACATTCTGTTTCGTAAAGCATATCCTAACACTCCTAATATAGTCTTATACGGTTTTAATTGCTCATAAACTTGGGAACCTATATTGAACTGACAAATTTACATTGAGCTGCATCTGAAACTTACCACTTGTCGAATTCTTATTCAAGCTACAAATCAAAAGACAAACTTCAAGTGCTAGTGTTTGATTAGTGTCATTTACAAATCCATTTCACATGTGTGTGGCAACCACCAACAGCAACAGTTGACAAGCAAAAATTAGTAAATAAAACTTAAATAACCCTCGCAGACCCAACTCAATTTAAAACAAAAGGCTTCAGGTTTAATTTACTAATTTCCGCCTGTCAATTATCACTGTTGGTGGTCACCACACCTGTAGAGTAGAATGCTTTAGTTTTTCATTTATAGAGCTAAGAGTAATCAAGCACTAAAACTTGAAGTATGGCCGCCTTTTTGCAACTTAAAAACAATTTTGTTAATTGAAAAAACTACTTGACAAGTAGTAATTGCTAAGACACAGCACAACTTAACCGTGTAAATTAGTCACGTTCAATGTAAGTTTCAAAACTCAAGCATAGTTAAAAACCTATTAAGACTAACTTAGGATTGTTGATGTGTGTATTTGGAAGTGATATTAAATAATTATAATCAAGTAGACAGCAGTAATAGAACAATCAAATAATCCGTGGTAAGAGAACACCGTGCAGAAAGCTAGTGTTGGGATCTGTTTCAGTTGTTTGAAGCTTTGATAATCAGATAAATCCTCACCTGAGTTTCTGGCAAATTCTAATATTTCACTAGCTAATAAATAAAATGGCCAAAATGGATCACTTTATTTTCTACAAACTATAATAACAATAACAGTCATGTATCAAAATTCTTTTATATAAATTATCTTATGAATGTCCAAAAATCATCCTTTTAATAATAAATAATGAAAAATGTACATTAGTACTTAGAATAAGGTCAAAGAGGGGTAACAGAGTTCTATTAGTTCTTTTTTATTTAATTTTTTGTTAAATAATCATTTTTATTGTAGTTTGTATGAAACCGGTAGTCCAATACTGATCTAAAAAACAGATAATTATAACCATTATCATTTTGTCCAAACACTAAAAACTAGTTATTGCAACTTTGCAATAATCAAATTATCAGTTTCCTACTACAACTTTGAATGTCCAAAGGTCATCATCACCTTCCAAACAATTGAAGCAATCTAAGGGTATTGAAGAAAGATTATCTTTTTTTCTGTTTTCTTTCCAGAGGATGGTAGCTGTTGTTGAATGGTTGCTCGTCTCAACAAGCCCCAAATACCATAAATTTGTACGGAAGTAACATAATCATAACGAATAGTTATATAGCACGTAACCTATTATCAACCATTAGTAACATTCTTAAAAGCATAAAAATTTCATTACATTCTTCAAATAATTAAGTACCTTCTCACTCAACTGCAAGACAACCGCAACAGCAGGCTCCTGAAGGTAGCGTTTCTTGGTGGCTAGTGAGATAACGGAGCTAGTGAATTCCTTTATATGCTCGGAATCATAAACACTTTGTTGAACTAGCCTTCCTGATCTTGCAAGAGCTCCATAGGCAAACAAACGACCTAAAAGACAATCTTTAATTTCCTGTATGCCATAAAGAAAGATATTAATCTTTAGAAAAACAATAAGCTAGTAGAACCATGTTAAAAGGAGTTAGCTGGAAGACTACTTCAAAACTGATTAGTATCCCACCTGACCCTTCATAGAAGAAGAGACTTCCAATAAGTCAACAATTAGTTTTAGCAGCGAGTCCAATGCAATATTCGGAACCGCGCCAACTAACATAGTCAAACCCAATGCAAATCCTTGTCTTGCACACTACAAAAGATTGCCCACAACACACGACTCGTAAATTAGTAATCACGTCTGAATTCTCAAAGAACTTCAGATATTTTGGTTTTTGCATCAACTTTTCTACATATTTCACCATTCAAAAACATTAATTTCTCAAAGAAACCAACAAGCATCTGCTACTAAGGAAAATACTACCCATATAAAAAAACATACCTCTCTTGATGATGAAACACCACGAATAAGCCTTCGAACAGCGTATCTTACAGACGGTGCACAATTATTCAATCCGTCATCTTTCTCAGCTTCCAACTTCAATCCACCCTCAACATCTTCCTTTCTCTCTAACATATCATAAGCCTTCTGAACCTCCTGCAACTCCATCACTAATCTTTCTGCAGCAGCCTCCCTAACCAACACATCAGCAGACCCCAGATCCTTAAAGACTCCTATATGAAACTCAGGCAAACTGTTACTTGATCTATTTTCGTCTTCTTTAACCTCTACATGGGCTACTTTTGGCTTTACTTCAACATTATCATCCAAAACAGCACGATGTTTTTCTTTATCTAATGCTTTCCGCTTTTTCTTCCTCTCCATTGGTTTAACAGCATTAGAGCTGTTATCACTGTTCTTAGAGTTTGTTACTTCTCCATCGTTCTTCTTTCCCTTTTTTACTTTTTTCCTCAAATGCTCGCTTGAAACTTTGTCATCAGAGCTTATATTGTTGCTCTTATGATTATCTACTTCTACACTGTCAGAGCTTCTTTTCTTACTCCCCATTGATCACAACAAAGAAACAAGCTCTACAAAATCTATGCTAATCAAAACACAAAAACACAGATTTTTTTGTTAAGTAATAGATCAGAATGACTCAAAAAGTCAAAAGAGCACGAGAATGATTATAATGAAAACATAACAACCAATTAGAGGATAACAACCTAATTTCTGACGACTTTGCAACCCCGGAAAGGCTTAAGGGCATTTGGCTCGTGGATTTTTTATGCGGTTTGCATTCTGTCAAAGGATTTGCATTTTGCAGGGTTCGCATTTTGCAAAATTCTAAATCTTGTCAAGTGTTTGGTTGGCATAATTGTCAGGATTTGTATTTGTTAAATTCTGTTTGTTTAAACAGTGAAAGGATTTGGAATGTTTCTATGATAAATGACAAAATTGCCCTTTAGTTATTTTTTTGTACAATTTTTGTTCGTTTGATAAAGTATTTGTTAAACTAATTTATAGCTAATTATATTACACTATTAATTATTAAATTGTTCTTAAAACTTAAACATAAACTATAATTAAACTCAAAATGGAAACACAAAATTAAAGTATTTGTAAGTCGAACAGTGTCTTGCAACACAAATGAAATCACAAAATTAACCTTCAATTAACCAATTAAACAACTTTATGACCAAACAAGTAGACAGCACATTTTGTAGCATCAAGTAAACTAGATTAAAGTTGCTCAAATTTGGAGAAAAGTATACTACATTAAAATGAGGAAAATAACATCAAATTTAAACACGATTGATCACTCCAACATAAAAGTCTCAACAAACTAGATTAAACTAGATTACACACTCAACATAACAGTATCAACAAACTTTGTAGCATCAAGTAAACTAGATTAAACACTTAAAACAGGGTAAAAAACAGTGGAGAAACAATCCCAAATACGCACTGAAAAATTCGACATATTCGACATATACAGTGAAACAATTCGAGATATATAGTGTCTAAAATCTAGACACGCTGATAGATAGGAACAGAGAGAAAAATATATTGCAGACAAAAAAAAGAGGTTCAGATGCACAGTGAAACATAAACTTGAGATACACACTGGTAGAGAAAAAAAACGAGAGGGACGCATCTTACGTATAAACAATTCAAGATAGAGATGAACAAAGTGAAAAAAACCGACGGGGAACGCATGTTACATGGAACAAATCGAGATGGAAAGGGAAAAAAACGAGAGAAATAGTACCTGTTTGGGGCTGCCGGAGATGGAGGAACACCTAGCCGGAGATGATAGGGTGACAGGGGTGTCGCCGGAGAGGGGAGGAGGAGCTGTCGGCAGAGAGCAAGAGGAGGAGGGAAGGCTGCGATCTCTTTCTAGGGTTTTGTTAAACCCAGATGGAGAGGATAGAGAGAGGTAAATTTGTACCGTGTTTTGGTGTTGTTTCTGGTATAGTATCGGCGATGACGATGAAAGATGCCCTAGGTTTGAAACACTATAAACCCTGATGTTAATTCTTTATAAAAAAAAGTTACACTTGAACCCTTATAAATAAATAAATAAATAAATAAATAAATATATATATATATATATATATATATATATATATAGTGTCAGGATCGGGGGACATGTGAATTAAGAAGAGAGGGAATGTGAGCCATCCGTTTTAGATGAAAAGTCAAATAATCTTGGTCAAAAATGATGAGGAGATTGCGGTAAAAAACTGATATCCAAGGGTAAAGACGGAAGAAAAAAAAAGATAGATCCTAAAAATCTGATGAACGATATTCCTACACACAATTCAACAAACAAATTTTGATGCACTACAACTTTTCATCAATATTTAATAGATGCACAAATACAAAAAATTCACTAAAAAGGCAAAAAAAACACTATACAGAAATTGATGCACAGGAATCCAACTTCCACCATGACTGCAACTTTGAATCCGAGATCGTTCATCATAAAAACCATGTAAAATTGATGCACTGGAATCCAAATTTCATCAACTTGTGTTTATTTGAACAACAAATTTGAGAAGCAAAAAACTTGATGCACAAAATTGGTGCAAATCTGATACACATCCGAATAAATTGAACCTTCAAACACCAATCACCATGATCTACAGATGAAGTAAAAAGAACCTGAGACACCAACCTTCAACCTTTACGTCCATCAGTGACGAAAGAAACACAAACATAGTGTTTTCCTTTTGAAAAATATAGAATTGTATGAACATACAAGAGAGAGAGATTATCATCTTCAAACTATTGTAGAATCTGGAACGATGAAATACATCGGGTGTACAGGTGAAAAATCCAGATAGACGGCGACGAACATCGAAACCCCATATCAACAGAGATGAAAAGCAACGACCTTGATTGTATGTACGGGTCAGAGACTGACGGCAACCAAAACCCTAATAGACGGCGGCGAGAGCCTAAAATGACAATACCGTAACCCTAGATCGAACGATGGGCTGTCGGCCAAAGACACCATCATGAGCAACGGAACGGTTGTGAACAAAGAAGCTAGCGTCGGTGGATAACGGTGGTGGGGCTGTGGGGCGGTGACTTTGCTGTCGTGGAAGAAAAATGATGGAGTTGGACTACATAGGTACTACAACTAATTAAAGTAGACTTAGAAAAAATAGGAGGGGATTAAGGAAGAGAGATAAACCATTAGAGATTACCTAAAATACCCTTTAACCATAATTGCCATGTGTCAACATCATATTAACTCTTACCCATCTCTCCTTAATTCACATCTCTCTTGATCCTAATCCTATATATATATATATATATGAGTATACATATATATATATATATTTATATATCTATGTATATATATATCTACGTAAGGATATACATATATACGAGTATATATATAGGTATATATATATATATATATATATATATATGTAGGGGTACGTATATATATATATATATGTGAGTGTATATATATACATATATGTATATATATCTACGTAGGGGTATGTATACAAATTAACACCTTGTGTGTAAAGCGTCCCAGTTAAGGGAAACTTGAGTTAATTAAAGTTAACAGTCGAAATGGGTTTGGAGTTGATCTAAATTATATGTCTTATAACAACTAGAGAAATGAGCCGTGGGGTTAAGATCGGTATAGGCCAGACCCAAATGTACTTAAGGGTTGTGGGATTTCAAGATAAATATAGAATAATTACTAATATGATTAAACAGAAGTGGAAACTTATGACTCGGGAGGATATTTAATGTGTTGAAATCCTAACTGTAGATGGTTGCCGATAGACGAGTACATCTGGATTTTTTTTATCGTTGGTTATTAATTAATAGTGCGACTACCAGGTGAGTGGCACTAACTTATACATTATATTAGTGTGAAATGTACATGTGTTTAATTGTGTGAAACTGTGACTTATATGTGATGATATGTGAAGTGGAGGGTTGCGTTATATTGTGGTGAAAACGCAACTCGGGCACAGTCAGACATGTGAAATCCTTGGTACGGCTCGGATAGTCAACTGTGACCCAAAGTGTGAAATCGTCGACAGTGCACTACGTCGGTATTATGTGATTCGATTGTATATGTGAATGTGTAAATGATATATTGATATGTGAAGTGAAGGGTTGTGTTATATTGTGGTGAAAACGCAAC
>JAUEJL010073710.1:0-16227 GCA_032274825.1 Drosophyllum lusitanicum | reverse complement strand
AAGCCCGGACCCGAATGGGGGGGGGGGGGCGTAGGGGTATTCCCGAAGGGAACCCGGGACCTTCGGGTGTGGCTATACGCATGGACTTAGAAGCTTCTATTGTTTAATAAAGTTTGAGATATTTATATGAGATTTCTTTGTCTTTGATGTTACATCATGTTCTCAAGCTTATTTGATGAGATTGATGACTTTGTACGATTGATATATGAAAAGTTGTCACATAAAAATTCATAATCATTGACATCACTTCAACTGAAAGAATCCGTACTGATAATTAGTATTACTGTTATTACTAGCCGTCATATCAGCATTATTAACTCATTACTAACCCGTCACAGTGATAACACATATCACTAACATCACTTGACCCACACACAATTATTTATCTCAACTTCTATTGGTTGAAAGGGAAAAAAAAAGATAACAAGCATGGTGGCTTGTTACTCCTACGACGAGCAAGAGAATAGCGAGGCAATAACGATTTAATGGCAGTGGAATAACGAGGCAAACTTGCTCGTTTTCGTTCATTAAGAGTAATAATTAGCACCCATTACGGATGCTCTAATAATTTTCCCACATAGTTATTGTCATTATAACTTACCTTTACTATATTTTATTTACATAAAGTACATTTTCTGATATGGTAACTTTTCTCATGTGGTATTTTTAAGAAAATTGATTTTACAAGGACAAATGCTTTGAATGTTTGTAAAATAACTGTCCTTTACCTAAATTCTTTTAATGAGCCACAACATGTATTCAATAGGCTGTCCTTGTGTACTATTATTACAGCTATGTAATTTATATTTTTGAATTAGTAAATAAATTATGAAATATCATATTGACAAGAGACGTATCTAAGAAATATTTTCATTGGTAGCACAAAATAATAATTAAAATATAAAATGAATAAAAACAATTAAAAAGTAAAACTTTTGAGACAAATGGGTGAGGTTAGTTTTTTTAAAAGGTTTTATCGTAAGAAAAACTCAAATTCTACCCAAAAATCAATATTTTAACATAAAACTCCTCTTTTAACAAAAAATAAAAATAAAAATAATTAGCAATCGGAGTGGCAAAGGGGAAGTGTGATGGAGGGCTCTGCGCCATGGTTCAAGTCTCCGGCTGCAACACCGTGCCGTGATGGTAGTCTTAGGGAGTGGCGACCGCGTGGAGTGGTGGGCAGTGGGTGAGGGTTGTGGGCCTCTTCACTTCCTTTTTCTTTTATACTTTTTAGTATTGGGTGGAGCATTAGATAGGTTTCAAAATTTGGTGAGACAGAGAGTGACCACTATAAAGCTGAGTGATGAGCTAAGTGGTGGGAGAAAAAAAAGCTGACATGATAATATGGTGTAGTGAAAAGTAACCACTTCTTTCACTCTTACGACGTAAAATGATTAAAGACAAGACATTAAACATGTGATTTATAAACATTGAAAATGATTTTACAATATTTTAGAGAGACAAGGGTAGGAAGAAAGTTGTTGAGAATTTTGACAAAAGGAGGGAAATAATACAAAGTGTTTTGTCCTTTTACTCCCTCATTCAAACAACCTTCTTCCATCATCAATAACTCCCCCTACCCCAATTTCAATAACTACTATTTACTTCCCCACCACACACACACATACTCACACACACCCAAGATATTCATTCATAGATACCCTTTCCAGCAAAATCTAGGAAGCAGCAAATCGCAAATGGAAGACATAGCCACCGACTCTGAAGCAACAACCGCCACAGCTCCGATTCGTCGTGTGCTTCTAATCTCCGCCGGTGCAAGTCACTCCGTCGCTCTTTTATGTAAGAAACCCACTTCAATTAGCATGCTTTTTGGGGTACTCTATACATTGTCTTTATCGGTATCCGTATTGTGTTATGATTTGTTTGAGGAAACTTCAGTTTCGAATTCTGTCTTAATTTGTGCTAAGTAAACATTTGTCGTTGGAATCGGGGGTTTTGTATGACCGTGCGCAGCCCTTTTGTGACCTGATGTATCTTAATCTCTAGAACAATTTGTTCGATCTCCTTGTTAGTTTTTAAGATTGTGATTAAAGGAGATTGCAGCTCTAAAGTTCACATTCATAGAAATTTCAGGAGGGAAGAAACCTTGAGGGGTTCCTGATTTATGGTAATCCTACAAGGCATTTTTTCTGTGTGTGAGAATTGTGTCATTTATATCATGACTGAGTTAGTGAGTTACCATACTTGAAGTAGGATAGCACAGAGTTGATCAAGAACCCTAGTTAAAGGGATTTTCTCAGGCAATAATGAATACCATTTCTTAACCCTAGTTACAATCACTAATACCAAAATTTTATCCATGTGATGATCAATTCCCACTTTAGTTAGGAAATTGAATTGATACCATACAGAACATTATAAGGTTCTAAAGCCTAATAGAATCAGGAAACAATCATATAGACAAAAACTGAGTAGTATGTAGTTTTTGTCTTATTCCAATAGATAAAGATGACCCCACAGCTAAATGGAAGAACTGAATTATCCTGGTAAGAACCAGATTTTTTTTAAATTAAAAAGGGTATTTTCCTGTGAAGGTTCCCCAGGGAAGGGGGGGGGGGGGGGGTTCGAGTTTGGCTCTGATGTATGCGGTCTGACCGAGATACCAGTGCTATCCGTGGCCGTTTCCTAAACAACTCCTTGGTCAACCCTTGATGGAAGCCCCTGAAATGATTATTATATAATTCGTTTCTGCATAATACTTTTTCTAGTTATCACTTTTTACCCATATTAAATAAACAATAGAAGTTTATGTTTAAATAAGAATCGTATACCTTATTAACAAGTCTTAGTACTAGTCGGAGTGTAGGTGTTATATATTAAACCTTCTATTGTGTGGTTACCTGTTCTACATTTTATCACATCATTTTTTCTATAATTCTTTTCGCCTTGCTACCATGTTTTAATAGCTTACAAGGTGGTGATATTCTACTTTGTTTATTTTATCAGCTGGAAATGTTGTCTGTTCATGGGGAAGGGGAGAAGATGGACAACTAGGGCATGGGGATGCTGAAGATAGGCTGGCACCTACTCAGTTGAGTGCTTTAGATGGCGAAGAAATAGTTTCTCTTACTTGTGGATCTGACCATACAACGGCATATTCAGAGTCACAACTCAGAGTATTTAGCTGGGGTTGGTACGTTCTTTTATCTATATATGCAGACTGAATTTTATGTTTTCCTTTCATAATTTTATGGTGCCGGTGTAGTAAATTAAAACTGTGCTAAACACCCTTTATTTAATGCGTTGGACAAGTTACATGATGTTTCCCTTTTAACAATTTTTTAGGGAAATCAAGTGATGTTGCAAATATAAGTTACTTCAATAATAAGATGCAATTCAAGTGTATTTATATGTTATGAGTGGATTGAAAGTTCAATACATGAAAAGGAAGGGAAATAGAAATTAATGAATTTGGTTTTTATGTATTTCCCTGAAATTAAATAATCAACCTGCGTTTTTTATGCTCTTTTTTTGTACCATGTTAAATTCTTACCCTGTTACATCTACCTTATTGCTATCAGGGGTGACTTTGGAAGACTAGGGCATGGCAACTCTACTGATTTTTTTGTTCCTCAGCCAATAAAAGCATTGCAAGGGCTACGAATAAGACAAATTGCTTGTGGAGACAGCCATTGTTTGGCGGTCACCATGGAAGGCGAGGTGCAGAGGTTTGTATTTGCTTCTAAGTTTTCCTACATTTTTTCTTAAGTAATGATGCCAGTGTTGTAAACAACAGTGTGTAATGAATCTGGAATATTGATGTAGATTATTTCTATCCTATAATCTAGTAATATGATAATAATATGATTGCTACAATCGTGGGATTTTGTTAGGCTCTTTAAAGGTGGCCATTAGATCGCTGATCACCAATCAATTTTAATACATATGTTTTTCTTGTATTGACTTTACTGTAGTTGGGGCCGGAATCAAAATGGCCAACTTGGTCTAGGCACCACTGAGGACTCTCTTGTTCCACAGAAGATTGAAGCTTTCCAGGTGAAAGCTACTTTCTATTATGATAATTAGCATTGCATGTATTAAAAGTGACAAAATTCTGTTTATTATATTCTCATTCTCAAAGCACATATAATTTACTCTATGTGGTACACTTGGGTACCATTTAATGTGACATAAAAGTGGCAGGAGCGTCATTATCATCTTAATCTTTCTGACATTAATGTAATTACTGAAATCAAGATTAGATTGAAGAGCTTGTTGTAGTATAACTAGATGACCCCTGATCATTTTTCACTTCCCTTAAATTTTATGTGTTTTTACTAGGGTATAAACGTAAAAATGGTTGCTGCTGGTGCTGAGCATACAGTGGCTATAACTGAAGATGGTGAGCTTTATGGTTGGGGTTGGGGTCGATATGGAAACCTGGGCTTGGGTGACAGAAATGATCGCAATATTCCAGAAAAAGCTTCAATTATGAGTGTATGTAGCCTTTCTGTACATTTTTCATTATTAAGTAATTCTCCAACCTGCTTCTATACAAGGGTATAATTGTATTTTTTCTTGGGGGGTCATGTTACTGCTATATCCTACATGAGTAATATTTACTCATTGGAAAAATGCTGATCTTTTAGCTATCAAATTGAACTTTGAGTGTGCTATTCCGAAACCAAAATCCATTTGGTCAATTTTCATTTCAATTTTAATGCGTATTAAATGCTAAGGACATGCATGTTGATGTAACTACACTAGTATTTTTTTAATTTTCTTACTACATCTTAGAAACCAATATCTGCAATTGGCACCTTTTCATGATAGATTTAGATCCTGTATCAGTTCTGGCGCTGATAAGTAACCCTTGGCCTTGAATATGAAAATGTAAAAACATCGATTTGGATTTGACTAAGCACTATTTCTGATATTTCCTCTTTTATTCTTCCTGAATGTAGTTGTTTGAAATATTTTTATATGAATATTCTTGAGTTCATTACAGATGCCAAAAATAATAAAAAACGCGGGGAAAGGGGGGGGGGGTTGGAGAAGGGGTCAAAATGGGCAATTTTAGTGCGGGCTAAAACAGGTCCAGTTTACCAGAAAATATTTGTTGTCCATTTCTTTTAATAAACAATTAATGTCTTAAATATGGTACAAGAACCATATTATGATAATAATAATCCATGCTTGTAGATAATATGGTTCATGAAGTTGTATGCATACACTTTTGACCTTTTTTGGCGTTTGGTACATTTGACCCATTTCACTTGTTCCCTCTTTAGCTAATACTTTTTTTTTAACTTTAACCCATTTGACCCGTTTGAGAGGAAACATAGCCCAACCCAAATCAAGCTATCTGTAAGTAACTAAGTAAGTCAGTTGATATTGCTACCTGTAGACTATGCTGGAGGTTATGTCTCTCCTCTTCCTTTTCTATCTGATTTTTGATAGTTAAAGTTACAGGGGGAGAAAATGGAAGTTGTTGCATGTGGTTGGAGGCATACAATCTCTGTTTCATCTTCTGGTGATCTATATACTTTTGGGTGGAGCAAATATGGTCAATTAGGACATGGGGATTTTAAGGACCACCTTGTTCCTCATAAAGTTGAAGCATTACATGGGCAATTTATATCACAGGTAAATCTGTGTGTGTGTGTGTGTGACTTTATTTGTTAGGAAAATTGATGATGAGTTTCTTTTGAAATCCTGCTGATGATTGACCTGCAATTTTGTAAAGTATAAGAAAAATTCATAATCGCCTTGGAGTTGAAAAAAAAACTATCTGCACCATGTTACCTAATGAGTAATGACTATAATACTATATGATGCACAATACCGGTGAAACCTTAATTCTGTAATCAACTGCTTAAAAGTACTTTCATTTGTGTATTTCTAGTTTCAACTATTTATCATGCATGATTCACAACTAAAAGTTTTTGTCTGCATAAAGCATTTTCTATTTGTGATCCCATGGTAATACTTGGGAACATATTTGAATAAATTTTTGATATTTTTCTTGTTGGCTTGTTGCATGCTATTTCCATACAACTCTTGAATCATATTTATTATTTGGTTGTTTTTTCTTCTTGGGACTGTTTTATAACTATGGATTTTCTAACCCATATATTGGGTAGCTGGAGACACACTACGCCGTTCACATTATAGTTATCTCTAATATTATGTGTGGACGTTAACTTATTAATAGTTTTTTTAAAATGTTGCTTTTTATGACCCAGATCTCGGGTGGCTGGAGGCACACTATGGCTTTAACTTCAGAGGGAAAGCTTTATGGATGGGGATGGAACAAGGTTGGAGTCCTAATATCCTAAAAATGTTTTATAACGTTTTCTCCTTCTTTCATCATGAGTAAATTTTTTTGCCTTCGAATTTTGTTAATCTTCTTTTTTTATCATGGTATAACTTCAAGATTGTTGCTTCTGAAATCTATTGTTATTTATATTTCGTGTGAACAGTTTGGGCAGGTTGGTGCTGGGGACAATCAAGATCATTGCTTTCCTATGGAAGTCAAATTTCCAGATGAGCAGGCACATCATTTTTCCATGTGACGTTGCTTTCTTTCATGTCTAGGGGTTGAAATTACCGTAGCATGTGACATTTATAAACTTATCTTATGTTTTAAGTTTCATGCCCTTCACATATTGACAGAAAGTAGTCCAAATTTCTTGTGGATGGAGGCACACACTTGCTGTTACAGAACGACATAATGTATTTTCCTGGGGCAGAGGTACAAATGGACAGCTTGGCCACAAGGAGGCTGTTGACAGGTATCTATTTACACACACACACACACACTTGCTATGTGTCATTGAAAAACAGTAAAACTTATAATGTGTGATATATGTAACACATGTAGAAACATTCCCAAGATTATTGAGGTTTTGAGCATGGATGGATCTAGTGGACAACATATAGAATCCTCAAGCACAGACCCATCTGCAGGTGCTACTTTTTGTTACCTTTTGTCCATATATTCCTTATTTCTCTCAATTTAGGTTTAAAACAGTTCAAATAAACTTTATTTTGATCGGGGCGTGATTTGTTTTGGCAGGGAAACTTTCAGCATTACCATCTGATAGATACGCAGTTGTCCCTGATGAAATGGTAAGATTTCCTTTCAAACTGTTTGTAGAAAAATGTACCAATTCATTAACAGTAATAAGAACAATAAATAAATAAACCGAGTGATTTATCTACCCCGTGCAGGTTCAAAGCAGGAATAATGGAAATGACGCTAGTGTCCCTGAGAACGACGTGAAGAGAATGCGGCTTTGAATTTTGCAGGTGAGTCATGTTGTGTGAGGTGGAAAAGAATATATATATCTGCTATGATCTATGATGTTGATGAAGTTTGAATAGTGATTCCATCTTAGTTTAGATCATGTCTACTGTGTTAAACAAGTTTCATATTATGTTTAGGTGGTTGTCATTGTTGTATCATATAATGTTGTATGACAGGATGATGTGGTGTAACATGTGGTCCTAATTTTGTGCATTTCCACCAACTTTTCCTCTTTATCCTTTTTTTTTGTGTACAATGGTTTTATACTCTTTTGCACATGTACATACTTACACATGTATACAAGCAAAGTACATATACATACACATACACACAGTATATGTATGTATATGTACATAACTATATAAATGCTAACTTGAGCAAGTGTCTAGATTTCATTGTAATACGTCTCTAGACGTGTAGCCCAGTTGGTTAACGACAGGGAGATGTTTAGAGAAATAGGTCTCAAGTTCGAAACTGGGCGCGCAATTGATACGTCATCGTTGGTTGAGCTCTATCGTTGCCTGCCGGCGGTAGCGAAGGCGATGCTGCAAGATCTGGTAGAGTAGTTGGCTTCAATAATCCTATCAATCTACGTAGGGCCGACCACATTTAAGAAGAAAATTCTCGATGTACATCACAAGGGGTAATTTGGCATATAGTCTACATTTTCATCTTGGATTTATTTCATTTTAAAAAAAGAAAAAATGATTTTAAAACAGCAATATTGGTTTTTTTTCTTCCTTTGGTTGTGAAGAAGCCAATGTTTATATACTTGTATGTTATTTCTTTCAATTCATCACCTTCCTTAAATACTTTTCATTTGATAATTATGTTCTCGTACGAAAAACAGTTCTCGTTTGAACTTTTCCATATATATAGAGAGAGAGAGAGAGAGAGAGAGAGGAGGGTTCATTTGAGAACCATTATTATTGTGAGAACCGCGAGAACCAATCTTAGTCGTTCAATTGGTAAATGGAATTCATGGATAAATAGCGTGGAGGGATTGAGTGTGGCAAGGTGCATGCAAGGAATTCATGGGTGGGCAATTCAATTGAAGAAAGGGGAATTAGACGGCTAAAATTGGTTCTCGTAATAAAAACGGTTCTCAAATAAACGTTTCATTATAGTCTATTGAATGTTCGGTTCGTTTACAACCATACCCAAGAGTCCAGCTGTAAGTAAAGATCGTAGTGGAAAAGACAGCTAACGAAGAACATTTTCGGCTCGATTAAACCCCTAGTTGATGAGAGAGAGGATCGAACCTGGCAATTCCAAGATTTGTACACCACTTCAACACACAAAAAAAGTTTCCTACGCAACTTCAACTTGATGTTGTATATTATTTTAAGAATGGTAATTAAAATAAAAAAAGTGGAGCATGATTTTTAGGGAGAGTGAACATGATTGATTGATGGGAGAGAAATCTAAAGTGGTTTGTGGTTGTTAATGATTATATGAATATTTTATCATTTTTGGAACATAAAAATAAAATAAGGTAGTCATTTTGATTGTTGGGTTATTGGTTTTATTTGGGGAAGAAAAGAAAAAAGACTTAAAAGAAAGCTTGGTAGAAAATATTTATATTTTGTATATATATAATAAGAATTTGTCACACAATTTTTTTTATACAAACACATATCTACTAAATCTATTTCGTTGTCTATAATAGGACTTGAACCAACAACCTTTTAGAAAAAACGATTGAGGACATCACTCCTCAATATCAGATACTACTAGGCTACACGCCCTGTGGTAATTTGTCATACACAATAAAACGTATGTTTTTAGATAATAATACTTTTAAGCTATTTACAAATTGTGAAAGTTAAACAAAATGTGATAATTCGTACATAACAAAATTATCCGTACATAACAATTCAATGTTTCCTTAACTTGTACTATGTGTTGTTTACTGCTTATACCTATTATGTAGGATAAAATTTGTTATGTACAAGTAAACAAATTATAATTATTATATATAGAAAATAGTGCAAGCCATCCTCCTTAAAAATAGTATCAATTTAAATTTGGCTATTAAACCTAATTATTGCTCCATTTTGTGAATTTGTGTCATTCTTCTTTCTTCTTTCTTTCTATTTCTTTAAGGAATCAAATTTATTATAAACAAAACCCCATTTGAATGAATTTCAAGAAAACTGGGAAAACTCAATCAAAATCCACACAGAAACACAAGAACTCCATGAAAATCCATCAATCATTTTGTATTCTTTACAATTAATCATCATCATCATCATCATCATCAATATGATCATCATCATCATCATCACTGCTATATACATTCAAATGGGTATTGCATTCACTCAACAAAAAATCACTCTTCTCAATCAAACCTCTCAACGAATCAAAACCAAACTCTGCAGAATTCGGATCACTCGTCGGCGATTTCGAAGACGAATCACCACTTGAAATCCGCCTAATACACAAACAACAACAACCACCGCCTCCTGAATCCCGATTATCTTTCCTTCTGATTCTCTGCAATCGCTTTTTCGCGTCTTTAATTCTTGATAAAACCACCCTTTTCGCTAATCTTCCATACCCAGTCGCCTTCTTCCGTTGATTTCTTTCTCCGTCACCGTCGCCGGCGGCCATGACTTCACCGGAACCACCATGGATTTGGTGATTTACAACGGACATAAAAATGTGAAAATCTACAGGGATGATTGTGTGGAAGAGATGTAAAGATAAACCATACCCATATGTTATGATGATCAAGGGAAACGAAAGCGATGTGGGATTTGAGATTAAAGTGTGAATTGAATTCAGAAAATTTAGAAATCAGAGTATGTGAATGAAATTTGAATAGTCAATAGTTGATGTTGATAATAGCGTCTGACATGGCAGATGGTTATGGCGAGTTTCAAGTACAAATGAATTGGGGCAAAATCTAACCGTCCGTTATAAGCATAGTTTTTTATTGATAAATCCTACTCAGCGTAAGATGACATGTCATACAGTAGGAGGATATATCGTAAGCATAGTTTTCTTGACAGTAAGAGGAAATAGTAGGAGAATATATCATCTCTCTTTCTTTTGACTTATGTCTTAGAAGACTTAGACCACACGTAATTATAACACGTGTAACGTATGATTACGTTGACATGTTGCCACATTAGCTTTACAGCTTATGACATGGTGATGAATGACATTCATCACCATGACAACGAGGCGCCGAATGACGAGCCACACAATGAAACATCGTAGTCATGACAAGCAAAGAATGGGCGGCCTTAATACAAGTGGTCTTAACGGCAAAGGCTTGATTATACTATTACGAAAATACGTGCGTCCTTATCCGTTATAAGCTATATTTTTTAAGTTATGTTAAAGTTAATGGGCTATATGAGCCGGGTATATAGTTAGAGCATTTATAGTCAAAACTGATAATACTGTCATTACTAATCGTCACATCAACACCACCTACTTTTTAAATGACCATTGAGAAAGGAAAAACAATCACGACCACCTTGACTCATTACCAACTTCCCGAGATGCTCCATAACAAGCCTGTGATGAGTAGGTTGCATCGGCAATAACGAGCAACAATCTCGTGGTGGTGGTTTTTGTGTTCTAAAACGAGCTCGTGATAATAGCACTGTGGATGCTCTTATTCAATTATTTAGTTATAACAGATAGTTTGATATATCGAAAACAAAGAAGAATAATGATAAATTTTGATATAAATCTATAAGAATATGTTTTTTTTGTATAATTGTATATACATATTTAAATTTTATATACAAAATTCCCTTTTAAGTCACGTCTTATAAAACATCGTGACTTCATTATGACTTCTAAAACTTAAGACTTATCATGTCATCACGCCATGTCACCAAAACTAAAAAAAGTAAAATAATATAATATCTTCTCCATCGAATGTGATATTAACATGGTTAATATTTTTTTTAATTTTATATTGCTTACGTATAGTAATCGTAATGAAATTCTCATTTGGATGTTTTTAGCTTTTTAAATTTCATTTTCTTTTTGAATTTTTTTTTTGTCAACTTGCGATTTTAGTCATACTTGTTTAGCTAGAAGTTGTGTGTAATTTGGGTTCATACGATCTGACTAAATAAGACGACTTTATCGAATTTTAAATAATCTACTTGCATACGTTACTAGCATATTTTTTCAGAAAACTTCCGACCTCAAGATTTATTGTTAGCTACTCAATTTACTCGACATATGCATTGCTGTTTTTCTGTCCTTTACTTTTTATTATATACTTTTTTTGTTTTTTAGCTAGCTTAGGGTGAAACCAAGTTTTTTATACAAGTGATTAGTCACCTTTTAATTAAGTTATAATGTTTTTTTTTGTTAAATAATCTCTACTACTATATAAAATATTTAGCTATTTTAAAAAAAACTATTTTAAGTTAAATAATACAACTACTAAATCTTCTTTTACAATACTTTAAACAAAATTAAACTAAATTTTGGTTGAATATATTTAATATGCAATAAATTACACATGTTGATTACAAAATATTTAAACCAAAAATCAATAAATATCAAGATTTTAATTACTAATGGAATTTAATATGCAATAATATTTATGTATATGCTAGCTTAAGGATCTGTGCTCGCACGGGTGTTATAAAAGTAAATGTTAAACATTAATTTTTTAAATAAAAAAGAATAATAGAGTACGCAATTAATGTCTCAAGTTTCATAAATAAGAAATTTTTTATTCAGTTTTATACAATAAATAAAAGACGAGACAAATATAAATTGTTTGAAGTAAACACATTACAAGAAAATTCATATTCTTGATAGTACTTCTTTATATACTACATTTGTTGTTTTGTCAGTCAGATTGTTATTAATTATTTTGTCAATCGGATTTTAATAACTTTAGCTATTAAATTACATAGCACTATCTAAATAGTAGAAGCAAAGCAGCATCACTTAACATATGTTATAGTAAATCAAGTTCCAATCAACAAGATTTATTGGTAAAATCTATGTATTTATCTTTCCATCTTAAACATCTCGTCGACATGCTTAACATCACAGTCTTGTATCTTCTTGATTTGTGATAATGTTGTTACTAGACATTACACAATTATATGCAAAGAAGATGTGTCATTTTTATTTCTAGCAAAACTAAAAATATGTTGTCATATAATATTAGTAAATAAAAAAACAATAATATTGAAATAATTATTAATAAACATATATTAAAGAAGTTAACCTCTTAATGAATTCGTGAATTAGTTGTATGTATGTCTTCATTAATAAACAACTTTGATCCATAATAAGAGTTGAAAAACTTGAAGAATGTCTAAGGAAAAATTTATAAGATAATAAATTTTAAAATATATAAATGATGATGAAATAGATTGTATTTGTTATTTGGCATGAAAACATTTACCACTCTAATTGTTGAACTTAGCAAGTTGTAATACAATTACAACTAGATCGTTGACGTTATTGTTGCCTTGAATGAACTTTTACAGCTTTATCGCGTATTCACATCACATGGCACATGAAAATTTTTCATTAACAATGTATAAATTAACTTTAAATTTAATAATACATGATAGAATGTATAAAATATTCAAAGAAATTTAGTTACTGTATGGAAAATATGTGTTATATAAATTTTAACTATTAAATCTCGAGTTCACAATAGTGCCTTTGCAAGAGTTAAGTTTCAAAACATGGTTAACAACTTTAAAGGTGAGACTTTTTTCTGCCACTCCAAAGTTAGAGATAAGAATAGCATCACCCTCTCTCAATTGATTTTCAAATTCCTTTACAAGACCTCTTTTGACAGTAGCAAAAATCCTATCACCCTGTAATTGTGAAAACAACAACACACAGTAGTCATTACATGACATTTTGTTAAAAAATAATATCATGCAAAAGAAAAGGAAGGAAATACTTCAATTGTACTTAGCTTTGTGCTTATATATAAGAAGAATGATAATTGCATTGACTTACCTTTTCATGTTTGAAAATCATGTCAAGATTGGCTTCTATATCTGGGTTGTTGGTTTAATATGATTTCATTTAAAATAATCTTTATTTTAATACGATACACATTACATTTACCTTCAACGTCATTGAGAAAACTGACATTTTTAAATTTTGAATTGGAGTATATATATATAACTTAGGTATTCTACAAGCCATGATTCAATAATAGAAATTGTAATTATAATTAAATTTAAATAAAATAAAAATCCTACTTTCCAAAATACTTGAAAGAAAGAAATTGGAGTAATTTATTCGAAATTAAAAAAAGTATATCTTCTAAAATTATAAAAAGTAAGAGAGAATTATGGAATAAGGAATCTTTATGATATAATTATTTTAGGATACTAAATATATTTATATTTGATCTCCAATGCCAATAGTATATTTTATACTTACTTAAAAATTTTAAAAGCGTAAATAGAGTAAATTTAAATTATAATTAAAATGGAAATGGAAAGTGAAAACACAAAAAATTGATACATACTCAACAATTGTAAAAGAAAATTATAATTATGAAATATGATAGTTATAGAATTATGAAATTGAAATCTGTAATAGAAATGTTATGAACCACATTTGATAAAATATTATTATATGATACAACTAATAATTATCATTTTTATTGCAATGTTATTGTAATGAACATGTAGAGTGATATCATAATATGCTGATATTTTTTATTATGAAATACAAATGATTTATAATTTAAAAAGAAATCCATATATATATTGTAAAAATAGTAAATTTTTTAAGAAAGCATGTTATCTATTATTAATTGATTATAATATATTACACACTAAAAAGTTATACATCAATGTTTGGAAATATGATTATCCGTTAATATTTTGATAGGTTTGTGAGTTTATTGATAAAAAAAATAAATATATTAACAATGTTTTATTCAAGTATTTTTTCATGATAATAAATATGAAAAAAATATTTATTTTCTGTAGTTAAACATAATATAAGATTATATATTTTAAAACATAACATGTTTGTTGCATTAATTCATAACGTATTATTATAATCAGAAAGATGATATATGTTAAATTAAACCCAATATGGATGAAATTATAAGATCAGCGTGTTATGTGAAATTGGTTAAAAGATTCAAGTAACTCCTAGAAATTGGAAAGCAATAGTGGTAGATGATTTGTTCATTCTTAACTCAACCATCAGGTATCCTGCTTCACTAACTCAATAATCAATTTTTACTCATATAACTATAGCAGATATATATACCTATATATAGAAACTTACTCCATATGCATGTCACATAAAGTTTCATTTCTGCAGCTTCCAGAGACAGATGTCTTGGGTATGTATCCACCTATATTGAATTGCAGATACATAACTGATAAAATTGTTTTTTATTGGACTGAATATGAGCCTCCTATATTATACCGCACACTTTCCTCACATGTACTGTAACTCATATGTTCATATGGTTTTCAATTAACATACAATGTACTTAAACATTCAATACTCAGATTGCCATATACAATAACTATTCATATACTTTTCATACTCAATATGCTCACTAAGTTCCTAGCCCCAGGGATAGCTCTATTTCTACTCAAAACCATGGTTTAAGTTCATACATTACACTCTCGTATGTCTAAATCTCTTAAACTGCAGCTCTGATACCAAATTGTAAGACCCATTTTTGTTTATTTAAAATATCACATATTTAAAGACTGTATTACCATAAACGTTGCAATTTTCCAAAAGAACTATCCATATTATCAGCTAACTATTTATACATATTAAAATTATAAGATGTCACAAAAAGTTACCCCATCGTTAGTAAGGAGCTACCCACTCTTTTATGTTGTTAGGGCTTTACCTTTATCAGCTTCCTGTAAAACAATAACAACTAATGTAAGCTTTATGTTATTGACCATACTAACTAATCTATTACTATAGCATATAAGGACAAGAACATATGTAAACTGTAGTCTCTACGATATAACTGTAAGGTTGTACCGCTGCAAAGCAGTGTAACATACTGTAAAACTATATAGTTAATATGGAGAACCAAGATGCATATCGGATATCTGTCCATAATTTACTTGGTACCAAGTCATAATCGTAGAAGCAATATTTTACACTATATTGCATCACATAAGCAGTAATAACACATATGCTATTTCACTTAAGCATTAATACACATACGCTGTACCGTTCTAAGCATTACACACGTATAGTAAGAGAAAAGTAGTATACTCACAATACAAGTCCAGTAACTCAGAAAATGATCTCTAGTTAGTTAACTCACGTAAATGGATCCTTCCTATTCAATAATAAATTCTGTATAAGTGTACCGGTTTCTGATATGAAAATCACGCTATGACGACCGTGTAGAGTTCTACATGGGCCGTGTAGTCCTAGCCCTATATGACTTGGGGGTGGATACACTGCATGTGTTACCCTAGAGCTCTAAACGAGCCGTGTATCTCGATACGGGCCATGTTCACCTACATGGGCACTGTAATCCTACACGGGCTGTATACGTCGAACACAGCCAATGTTCTTCACCCAAACAGATTGCTCTCTTAACCCATTTGATCCACATAGATCAATTTTTGACTCAGTTGAGTGTTCCTAACACTCAAACAACCTATTTAGTTATTTATACACATCAATTTGACATCAAACACACTAATTTCATCATTAAACTTTAATCACACCCTTAGTCTTAGTGTTTAACGCATAAAAGAGGTTAATTATTCGCATACCTTGTTAATCTTGATTCAATTTACTCTAAACTTTAGAATTTGCAGCTATAAGAATAGTCCCTAACTCATCAAAATGTCCCAGCCTTCTAAATTGGGTGCTAAGAGTGTCATTAGTGTGTGATTAAACTAAAATACACACACACACACACACACACACACACATATATATATATATATATATATATATATATATATATATATATATATATA
>JAUEJL010073709.1:0-39401 GCA_032274825.1 Drosophyllum lusitanicum | reverse complement strand
AAACTCCATTGGTTGTATTGGTGTACAAATCCTATGTTTGAAACTCTTATGTAATTGTCTCTCTTTCTAGCAGCTTGCTAGTTTTATAAATAATATATATTATCCGCCGTTCAAAAAAAAAAAGAAATTAATAATATCTAAAGGTTATAATTTTTATACAATTAACTTTAAATTTTTATAATCTTTCTATTATATACAAACATCTTTTTTCTGTGTCTAATATTTAATTACATTTTATATAATGAACTTTGTCATAATCTACATAGTATACAACAACTTGCATACAATATGAGGATTATGAAAGTTGGTCGTATTATTTTTAAGAATTTAAAGTAGCTTATATACAATGGTAACTAAGACAAAATTAATTATGTTTTCATGTAATTTTTCCTTGATAAAAAAGCGGCTCAGGTTCTGTAGAAAGTTGTCCATTCTAAAAAAAGTTAAAGATTCAAGTCTTATGATGAACAAAAAACAGCTCAGGTTTAGTAGGTATGTGTTTATTATTCTAAAAAATGTAGTTGAAAATTATATGTTTCCCTTTACAGTATATTTTGTGTTTTGGTTATCCTCTTTTCCGTGTCTCATTGAAAAAGATTATTGGGATGAGTTGCTTGTTTGTATGTACTCTTTTTATTAGTGAAATTAATATATTAATATATGTTAGCCTTCCAAAATAAAAAACATAGTAGACAGTAGACATAATTGATAATTATTTAATATTAACTATTTCAATGTTTAGTTAATATTCTATTAAATTTACTTTGATTTGGTTTTAAATTTGCATTTTATAATTTAGATTGAATTTAATTTGTATTAACTTTATTTTTATAAAACAAACTAGTTTAGATACCCGTGTAAACACATAGATAACCATAGTTATATATATGAAAAAATTATTTTATATTCGTTTAGTAAAATGTATGATTGTATTGTATGAGTGAAAAAAGATTTTGATCCGATGACAATTTTAAAAATGATGTATAATTTAATTACGATAAAATTTATATTATATATATAATAAACATAGTACTATTGTTTCAAAAATAGGGCAGAAAAAACAATTTTTTGTTTGATTTTTTATCGTTTTACATAATTCTTTTTATGAATTATTGTAGGTAATCTTTTTACCTTTCAAAAGACACTAAGGACTAGTTTGGTTCGTGGGATTTCAAAGGATTTTGCGGGATTTGCATTTCAAATCCCTTAAAATCCCATGTTTGGTAGAAAATAAGAAGGAAGAGATTTGGATTTCAAATCCTATAAACGTGGGATTTCAAAATCCTTGGGGGAGGGGTGGTACTTCTAAATTCCTCATTTGTGGCATTTCAAAATTAAGATCTATCTAACCAACAATCCACTATCGCATTCACCACATTAACCGACACTCACTCTCGCCGCCGTCGCAGCCCTAATCAGCCACATACATAACCATCACCGGCATCACTATCGTTGGCCTCTACCACCGCTGTAATCGTCTCCCTTCACTGTCTTCGCGTTTGTTGTCGTCTCCCTTTTGCCACCGTCTCCATCACCGCTCTAATAAGCCACAGCTGTAACCTTCCCCGTCTCCGCCCTCGCTCATCCCCCTCTCCGCCTCCACCGTCGTCTCCCTTCCCCACTTGCGTTGCCATCACCTTTCCTTGCCTCCGCCACCAGCCCTTATTCCCATTTCCGCTGTCGCCATTCCTTATCTCCGTTGTCGTCACCCTTCCCCGTTTTCACGGCAGTCGCCCTTCCCCGTCTCCGCCATCGCCGTTCCCTGTCTCCGCCGTTACCCTTCTTCATCTTCGTCTCTGCCGCCGTCGCCCTTCACCGTCTCCGATGTCACCCTTCTTCGTCTCCGCCACCACCACCCTTCATTGTCTCCGTCTCTATCGGCGTTGCCCTTCACCGTTTTCGCTTCCACCGCCGTCACCATTCCCCATCTGCGTTGTCGCCTCTACCATCTCCGTCTCTACCACCATTGCTCTTCACTGCCTCCACCTCTGTTGTCATCGCCCTTCACCGCCTCCGCTTCCGTCGTTGTCGCCCTTTACCGTCTCCGCCGCCGTCACCCTTCACCCCATCCGCCGCCGTCACCCTTCACGGCATCCGCCTCCACCGTCGTCACCCTTCACCGTCTTCGCCGCCGTTAACCTTCACGGCATCCGCCTCCACCGCCGTCACCCTTTACTACCTCCACCTTCGCTGCCGTCACCCTTCACCGCATCCGCCTCCGCCTCCGCCGCCGTCAGGTTGTGAATGTGAGTCGACTCCTTCACCAAGAAATCTCATTGTCTTTTACATAAACAAACAAGAGATGTGATTGGATTTGAAATCTTATGGGATTTGGAATCCTTAGAAATTCAAGTTAATGAACCAAACACCCCCTAAGTTTAAGAATTTTCATTAACCGTGGGCCAAAAAGTCACTTATTAAAGTCAGGTATGTCGTAAATTGAACACCTTCAACACCCTTACCGTTTTTTGATGATTCAACTCATTTAAAACTTGTTTTTAGCCGTTCTTTTTATATTAGTTTATAGACATCCGATTAACTTTTCACATATGCAAGAATCATTACGTTTCATCAAGCATTCATCATGTAGAATTTCGAGTTCAAATTAAGTCTTCATTTCGTGACCGTTAAAGATGAAGAAGATGGGGAAGAAGATGACCTATAGGTTAAAAAACACTATAACCGCTATATAGTAAATGAAATTTTATTTAAAAAAGTTGAACCTCATTTAGTAGTAATATTAGGTTTTTTGGATATTGAAATGAGGAAATATAAAATTGTTCAAAGAAAGTATCATTGTATTTAATTAATTCGTTTATAGAAAAAAATATCATAGCAAGTTAGCAACATAAAATGTTTCAATCTTCTATATTATAAAGGAAATTCGAAATATTTTAATGTGTAATCATACTTCGCTTATAATGTCAATTTACACAATAAACTACATTTTTATTTTTATAATACTAATAGATAAACTTTTCTAGAACCTAAAAGATGCTCTACTATGTCTATGTCATTTTAAACACGTCAAATAAAGTTCATTGTATTTTTCTACAATTATTTCATTATTGTGAGGTAAGTAACTAAAAAAATAAAGAACGTTGTCAAAAATTATCATTGTATGCAATAAACTTTATTTTATTAAATAATACAATCAATAAATGTGTCACGGTATACAATTGATAACTTGAACTAGAGGTAGCATGTCGTCTTCATGTGTTCTTCATCTTAGTCTTCATGTATTCTTCATCCTCGAGCATAAGTAACATGGCTAACAGAAATCGGGAGCAATCACAATTGAAATATAACATGGTAAACACATACTAACAATCAAACTTAAAAACCCTAACCAAAATGCAGATCAGAAGTTAGGAAAATCACATAGCGAAAATCAAAAATCAAAGATCTGCAAACATGCATAAGCCAAGAAAAATGTACAAGAAATAAAGCCAGATGGAAATGTTAAAGTAAAAAACAATGAATCTTGTTTTGTTAACGGTGTACTCACCTAATTAGAGATTCATAACTGTATAGAAGTGAACGTGATGCCTTATCAAATTCAAATCAAACAAGATAGAATTAGGTCTCGCTAATTAAGGGTAATTTTGAAAATAAGATCACATTTGTGCAAGTGTTTGCTGGTTTAAGTATCACTAATTAATCTTATGCATGGTCAAATGTTTAACAAAACTTAAAATCATAGAGTTTGTTGTTGGGGGTGGGGGGATTGGTGGTTTGGAAGGGGTTTCACGTTTGTTAAACGGGTGACTTGCTATAGGATAATGAATCAAATATAATAGTTGATTTAAATGGTAATTTCGGCAACGTTAGATGTATTTTCACGCTTCACCTAATTGTTGTGTGTTTTATTTTTATAATTCTCTTGTGTAACCTTGTACTATTTAACCAGATTCTAGGGTTGTGAGTTATTGTAGTTCGAGGGTTGTTGTTGTATTATGGGGCTGTATGGGGTTTTGCATTTGCTAAACGAGTGACTTGTTGTAGCAGGTAATTTTGCAGACAATGAATCGGATATAATAATTGGTTTGAATGATAATTTCGGCAAAGTTCGTTGTATTGTCATGCTTCACCTAATTATTGTGTGTTTTATTTTTATAATTCTCTTGTGTAACCTTGTATTATTTAACCAAATTAAATGTTACTTTTAAAAAAGGGATGATAAATTTAAAACAATATGGTATATCAAGTCCGCGCGTTGCGTCTGGTGATGTTCAAATAATCATATTCTTAGTAATTTAATTTACATATAATATAATATATTAGATAATTGTTCAAAGGTAGCATACGTAGACACTATTTAGGTTAACATGCATCTAGTGTATTTGTTGATTACATTATATACATGGGGCTACATTATCTAGTAATGTAATAAAATCAAATGAAACTTATACAAACTGAAGGGTAAAAAGAAAACTTGTTCAATTTCATATTTTTCTAAGAAAACAAACAATTCCCCCAACTTTCTTCACATGTTTTCAAACTCTTTTTTTTTCAAACTTCCTTACTTTTCTAAAAAAACATCTAAAGCTTATCTAAACATGTTTTTTATTTTCCTTCAAAAATGAAAGCAACACCTCTTCACAAGTAGAGAAGATTTGGCCTAGTGACTGAGGGTTCCAAGTAAGTTTCAAATGCCTAGCTACCGGTACTTACAAATGTTACAGACCATCTTACATCTCTCCAATGTTTGAAGTTCAAGATAATGCATTGACCTGACAATTTGAACTGCATCCTATTTATACATACACTTAACATCTTGTATATACACACATGAATTTGTTAAGATATTTAAATGCTAACAAACTAAATCACCTAAAAAATGATATTTGAGAAAACAACTCATTCGTAAGCCATTTGAGGATATAAAAGAAGACGATTAGTAAAAAAATTCTCAAAATAAAATTATGATACCATAACCTCTTTTTTAAATATATATTTAATATGAACGGAAGAATTCTACTTTTTTAAACAAGATAGAAGTAACGCCTATTGTATGGCCTAACCCGAACGTTTCGGGTAGCAAATCATTTTCATCAAGTAGGTGGGTAACACCCCTACGCCTAATATCCTTTTTTACCCGATCGGGTGACTCATTCGAGTCCCCCCAACCCGACCTCTTTCCTCTCTCTCTTGTTCCTTCCTCTTTCTCTCTTTCTCTCTTATATATATAATAAAAAAAGTGGGATAAGATTGGGTTGGACTATAGTAGCTTTTAGGTTGGAAAAAAAAGAGAATTGAAAGATGATGTGACACTGATGTAGAGGATGTGGTATTTAGGTTGGATAGCCCAAAATAAAGGGCCATACTTATGGTTTGACTTCACTTTGTTCCGGTGTGTACCTCATATTACGATGAATTGTCAATTTACATAGTTTTTTTGGATTTTGTGGCTGTACTTTCCATTCGAATATGCAGGTCATTTGCCAAGTACTATAATACTATGCGCATCGGGGGTTCGTTGGTTCCCCATCTAGCTCCCACACATCATTGCTACTCCACTAGTTGGAGCTGGTAGGTTTCCTAACTGGTTCATCAACTAGTTGCTGGTTCCCTTTTTTCTTTTCTTTTTTTTCTTCTCTCTTTCTCTTTCTTAATTAATATATATTTTTTATTAATACATAATGTGGGTAAATATGGGTTGGATATGGAGGATTGGAGGTGAGAGATAATGTGGATGCTGATATGACATTGGGTTAGAGAGAGTAGGTAAGGGTTGGATGATGATGGTCAATAAGTAGGGCCGGTCCAAACTTTTTAGGGACCCATGGCGAAAGTAAAAAATGGGTCTTTAATTTTTTTTTAAAATATATACAAATAACATAGCAAACCAGCAATTACAAAAAAAACAAGTTGATTCAACAAGCTGCAAGCAAGTAGCAAATTAGAAATTATAAAGAAAAATTAGCAATAAGCAAAATAACCTTTAACCAAATAAGCAAAAAACAAGACAACAACTAAATACCAATTAACCAATCAGGCAAATAGCCAAGTAGCTAAGTCAAGGCTTCAATTCTTCAAAGAAGTCCTATACATCAACAACATCAAGCACATGTTTCACTCATTAAAAATTAAAACTTCTAAACAACTCTAAGTAAAAGAAAAGGAAAACTAATCACCAGCTTAAATGAAATGGGAAAGGCAATCAATCATTTCTTTGGAAAGGCAACATTGTATTAATAGCCAAAAAAGGATACAACTATCTATTATACATCTGATCGAATTATACATTAATAATTCAATATGAACCACTATCCTTCTAAACACCATCCACAGTCATGAAGGGATTGCAACAAGGAACGTGGCTGCAGAGTGCAGACATGTAGTAATAAATTGTTCAAAATCACAATCTTTGTTAAAATCACATAGATTTTCTAAAGACTAATAGTCTAACTTAGATTGCAATATCTCGATGAACTGAACACCTAAATCGGTTTTATTAACATTGATTCAAGAAATAGAAAAAATCAAACTTCATTCAACAAACCCAAGAGTTTCTATGAAAAGAACCAAGAACACATAGCTGAATTGGTTGGCAATTTAAAATTGAATTCAAAATTGCCCTAATCAGCCGCAACCCATCCATCAGTGATATGAGTTCGATTTTGCCCTAATTAAATTAGAGAATCAATAAGACATCTGATTTACCACAAATAAGAGAAGTGTTATAATTTTATCTTCAAATCGAAATGTTAGAGTACGAAAACTGTTTCATGTTATATGAATAGTTGGTAATGGATTTGAATACTCGGAGTGCCCCTGTAATATTCGATAATGACCCCAGCAATCATAGATAATGATAACGAATTCCTTCATCTTCGTCGTTTCAATATTCGATAATGACTCATCTGCAATTTGTTTCCATCTTCAATCATGAATCAGACGGGACATGGGTAACTGGAACTGTCGTTTCCTTTTCCAATACAGGCGTGAGAGCCGAGAGTGGTATCGGAATAACCTAAGAGACGATCCCTCTTCTTTCCTTCTCTAATGGGCTATTTTAATCTTCATAACAAGCTACCCAAATATACAGAACACATTTATAAAAATGGGCCCCTATTTCTTCGGGCCCTGGGCGGCTGCCCTGGTGGCCCAGGCCGGCCGGCCGGCCCTATCAATAAGATGTGACAACTCTACGTAAGGAACTGGCCTACTATTTACATCACAATAACTCCTCCCTTGCAATGTATACAGGGAATACCCGCACAGTTAGTGAAAAAGATTAGGGTTGTAGGTTCATACCAAGAAAACAATTGACGTTTTTTAAAGAAACTAAAGTTTATAATGTAACTAACAAACCTTAATTACACACACATGGATTTGTTAACATATTTAAATGCTAAGGTTCTAAAAAACGTAAGACGTGACGTGGTGGCGAGGTTAAGTTTCAAGTTTTAGGAGTTATGGAGAGTCATGACGTTTTTTAAGGCGGCACTTAAGGTGGCAATTTTGTATATACTTTATAAATATTTATATCCAATTTATCATTATTAATATACAAATTACACAAAGTTGCACAAATTAGGAGCAAAGTAACATATATAAATTACAAAATACAAATTTATAGAAGTCCGATACACGCGATCGCAAAATGTATATAAAAAAAGCCAATTTAAAAAAAATATTTTCTGTGCGTCACATCTTAAAAAACTCGCCATTTGGCGCGTAAAGATGTGCCTTATGCCGCCTTGTCTTACGTCACGCCTAACCCCACCGCCAAGGGCTCTTTCTTAACGTCGGAGTCGCGTCTCGCGCCATGGCGTGTTTTTTAGAACTATGGCTAACAAACTAAATCACATAAAAATGTGACATTTAAGGAAACAACTCGTTCGTAAGTCATTTGAGGATATAAAGGAAGATGATTAGTAAAAAAATTCTAAAAATAGAATTATGATATCATAACCTCGTTTTTAAATATATATTAAAGATTAGAATTCTTCTTTTTTAAACAAGATAGAAGTAAGGCCTACCGTATGGCCTAAGCCGAACGTTTCGGGTAGCAAATCGTTTTCATCAGGTAGGTGAGTAACACGCCTCTCCTTTTTTACCCGATCGGGTGACTCCTTTTTAATTAATGTGTTATTTAGGATGGGTAACCCAAAGTGCAGAGCCATGCTTATGGTTTGACTCATAAAGTGCGATTTATTAAAAGATTTAACGAGCGTATGATGGTTTGACTTGACTTCTACAAGTGTGTACCTCATATTACGATTAATTGTGAATTTACATAGGTTTTTTGGATTTTGTGGCTGTACTTTCCTTTCGAATATGCAGGTCATTTGCCAACTACTATAATAACTTTAAAGAGGAAGCAAGAAAAATATGTCCTACGTTGTATATATTTAAGCCAATTTTGTTGAGTCTAAAAGACAAGAAAAATGGTTACGATAGGCACATAGATTTTACAAAGATTAAAGAAAAAAAATAACTACTTTCAATCAAGCGTAAAAGTCGAGAGACGGTGACTCAATATAGAAAAATGGAGTTGAAAAGGCAAAGTAAAAATCAAATATTCAATTGTCAAAATCTTTGACCGTTAAAAGGAAAAACTCAAAAATCTTTGATTCATCAAAATTCTAAAACCGTTTGTGAGTTTGCAAAGAAATCACAGAACAATATTTGACCATTTGGCGTTTGGGAAGAAATCACACAAAATTGTTTTGGAAGAATAAACAAAATCGGCAATTATAATCGAAGGCTAAGAGTTCATGATTCTGCGATCCAAGACAAGAAGACGGAAGACATACTTATCAAGGATTCTAATTTACTACCGATGAATTAACAAACAACGACTAAAAAGTAGAATTTATAAATACAACAAGATTTAAGACTTGAAATCCTTCTAACTTTTCAAAGAATTGAAGTGTAAACTTTTATGTAATCTTTGTTCCTTGATTTCTGATTTGATTGTTATTAAGTGTTTAGATTTTACATTTACTTACCTTTTTGCTGTTTTGTTTTGATTAATTGTTTATTTGGTAACTATATCTGTATTTACATATTACCTTGTTTACTAGTTCAATTGTTTGTTTAGCAGAATATGTTAATTAGTATTTTTAAAGTCTAAACTAATCGTTAAATTTGTTACTGGGCTTTTTTTATATATCTTAACTTATTTTATTGTGTTCAAGTATTTTTAGGGGCTCATTTATTATTTTTGACCCGGGATCAAAAAAATGTTTAAAACAAGCCTGATATTTTGTTCAAATGTTATAAATTAGGGGGAATTTCATATATATCCTTGCAAACCATCTTAATTACTTATATATCTTTACAAAACTCAAAATTACATTAATATCCTCCCAAATCCTTTAAAATCTCTTATATCCAAAACCTTAATCTAACCATAATTAAAAATTTAAAAATTAGAAACTATTATCTCTAATTTATTTTAGATGTACATTCTCCAAAATACCCTTGTTTCAATATAACATACGCAGATGAGATCATTCACTGTGGCTGGAAACCTTTGTGCCACAACCCTCTGTTCCTCGTTCTTGTGGTTATTCACACCAACCCTTTGTTGTATATTAGTGTTTTCCAGCTTGCAATCTTCAAATTTGCTCTTCCAACCTTTGGATATGTACCCAGTATTGGTTTCTTTTTGACAATTTTGTGCCAAAGGCGTGTTCTCTTTTTTAATATTCACGGTTCTCGTTCAAACACAAAGAGCAAAGGGCATTGGTCTGCGATGCTAATAACTTGTTGCAAAATAGCTGAGACTATGCTACTTCAAGTAAAACTATTACACATGGTCCCATACTCTCATGTTTATATCTACTAATGTAATCACAATTCTATAATTATATGATTTCCTGGAACTTTGTTGACAATTTGGATGCCTGTTTATTTAAAAGAACTTGGTTGACAATTTGGATGCCTGTTTATTTAAAAGAACTTGGTTCAAGATGCTTTTTTCAAGTAAAATACCCTTTAGGAACAATCGTTATTTCAACTTCAATGATTTGTAATTCATGTATCTGATTAGAGCCGAACATCGGTACATACTCTCAATGCTTATCAATTTATCAGTATATTTGGCTTAAAAAACAACTCTACTATATGTTAATAAGTTAGCCCAAAGAAGAAAAAACGAGCTTGAATCGGAGAATTAGGGATCATTATCAACATATGTGGCTTCAAAATCACAAGAACAAGAAAATCTCCACCGGGGACATATGCTAAAACAATAGATCGATTGAAGGGCCTACAGAAGCAGATGATTTCGTCGAAGAAGATTGTAAACAAGATCTACTTCGTACCTCAAACAATAGATCGATTGAAGGACCTACAAAAGGAGACGAATTCGTCTCGAACAGTTAAAGAAGGTTATAGACAAGATTGCCTTCGTCTCCGAAACAATCGATCGATGTAAGGGCCTGCACTGAAACAATCGACAGATGGAAAAGCTTGCAGAAAACAATCGGAGAAGCTTGTAACCAAGATTGCCTTCATCCCTGCTAAAACAATTTGATTAAGGAGATCACTTTATTGAGATTTAAGGCATCGACAGAGATAAAGGGTATTTGATTTTTAAGTTTTTACTTTCTATAAGGGCATTTTAGGAATTCAACTACAAGTAAATTTGAAGATAATGGTTTCTAATTTTTAAAAGTTTTAATTATGGTTAAATTAAGGTATTGGATATAAAAGAGATTTTATAGGATTTGGAAGGATACTGATGTAATTTTGAGTTTTTTAAAGATATATAAGTAATTAAGAAGATTTGCAAGGATATATATTAAATTCTCTCTATATATTAAAAGCGAAACAACAACACTTTAGCATGAAGACAGGATTGATTTTCCTACGTACATATATAAGCTTGACAGCCTTCCTCTATAATAATAATAATAATGAAAATGAGTTTAAAAGCAATAATAATAATAATAATCGTTGTTATTTTTCTAAATCTGAAACAATGTTGATGAAGGTCTTTGTTATGGGTGATATGAATATAGAGGATGGTTTACACGATAATTATTTTTCATGTACGAACTGTGAGAATTAATTTTGGCATTTGATTAACATAAATCAATGGTTAAGAATTCTAATAGCTTATTAATGATTCATTAACAGGCTCTTTAATGAGGGTATTTTTGAAAAATTAAGCTAATATAATAATGACTTATTTGTCTGAACGCAATTAACGGTTGAGTAAATATATAAATGACTAAAATACTCTTTTTTTTAAAGCTAAATTTTCGCTTGAAAAGCAGTTCTATTTTACTAATTCGGTTTCGCTAAATATATTTAATGAATTTTTTTGTTGCAAACAGACTCGGATGATGTGGTAGCAATTAATGATAGGCGACAAATGCACTACTAGTAGTCTAGTACTATTATTATTGTTATTATTAATTAATTAATTAATAATACTACAAATGCACTGCTACGGTCGGGTTTAACGAGTTAAGGTTTTTAATTTTCTTTTAACACCCCTAATTATTAATAGTAGTAATACTAATAACAACAATATAAGTAGTATCATGAATTAATTAATTAATAATAATGATAACACTGATTCTACTTGGGGGAATATTGTGAGAGTGGGTCGGTTGATGGAAAAGTTGGGGATTAATAGGGTTGAGTCGTTCAATAAGGTCATAGGTGATGCAGAAACATGTCTTTTTGGCATGATAGATGGGTGGGGACTTTTTACAAGGGCGGACCTAGCTATTGGTTGTCATTGGTATGGGTCACCAGTTAATTTTGCAGACGGAGTGAAAATTTTCAATGTTTTTTAGCCGGTGTCATCGGTCAAATTTTGGATGCCACCAGTGATTTTTTAATGCTACCAAAATCTAATAAAAAAAGAAATTATTTAAAAAAATGATAAAGATATAGTCAAATCTTCGATTTATACCTTTAAAATACTTTAGTTTACCTTAAAAATAACAATTTAAATTCACCGAAAATCCCGGAATAACAACTGAAACCTCATTAACCCGACCGGATTAACTGGAAACCCAAAAAAAAAAACGGAACAACATTCTCAATTTTAATTAATTTTATTTTTACCATTATATGATATCACGAGTCAATAAAAATCCGGGATCCGCCATGACTTTTTCTATATGTAATAAGTTCCTTGGGTTGTATAATTTAGAAAAAGATAAGTTAGTGTTGGTGAGTGAAAGGGTAAAGTGGTTAGTATAGGACGTTGGTCTTGGTCTTGGGATTGGATTTTTGATCCAAAAGTGGTTAGTATAGGAAGTTGGTCTTGGTCTTGGGATTGGATTTTTGATCCAAAAGGTCAGTCTATGGAGGAGCTCCATTGTTTAGACTCCATTTTGGAGTCGTTTTCTTTTGATTGCTCAAAACAAGATAAATGGAGGTGGTCCTTGGCAGATGATGGTGTATTTGAAGTTCACAAGCTGAGATTATTGTTGGATAACTGTTTGCTTAGAGTTGCAGGTGATGAAGGAGGTGTAACAGAGTGGTCTTCTCTTATTCCAAAGAAAATTAGCATCATTATTGTAGGTTGAGAAAAGAAAGAATTCTGGTTCGAGTACTATTGGATCATAGAAGTGTTGATATGCCTTTTGTTTTATGTCCATTGTGTCAAGATGCGGTAAAAAATATTGATCATGTGCTATTAAGGTGTCGAATAACAAATACAATATGGAAAAAGTTTTTTGTTTGGTGGGGTTTACAAGATCCGAGTTTTGTTGAAGTAAAACAACTTCTAAGCTTCAAATGAAATCAAAAGTGGAAAAAGGAGTCCAAGTTGATGTTAGAAGTTGCAATTTGGGCTTTCTTATACTTGATTTGGAGCTACAGGAACAAAGTCGTGTTTGAAAGAAAATGGATGGATGTGTCGGATTTTGTATTGGATTCTCAATGACGATTGTTTTTATTGGATTAAATGGAGAAGCAAAGGTCAAACATTAGATTGAAATACCCGGATTATGGATCTGGTTTCACGCCATTTTATATGAGAAAGGGATAGATAATTTTCTATGAGTATATGTAATTGTATTCTGTATCTTACAGAATTGTAGGGAAAAGTTAAATGACACTCGAGATTGTATTGGTTCGTGATTAAATTAAAAAAATTCTTACCTTTAAAAAAATAGTAGGTTTTTTTTAATTTTAGAAAAACGTTGATGACATTTTTAGTTTAAGATTAAATTCAGTTGTTAATCTACGGGGTATAAATTAGTTGAAATTAATATATTATATATTAGTATATTTAAATCAAAATCAAAATGAAATCATCAATCATCGATGGGCCTAAAACGAGATTTTCAGCCACGGTGAAACTTTGGCTTGGTGATGTAAACATAATTAATTAATTATCATTAAAATACCATTGCTTCTTTTAAAAATTTAAAATAAATAAATGAAAATTTGGGACTCCTATAGTACAATTTGCACCTTCCTTGCTATAGTTAAAATTAAGTTTTGGGTGTTTTTATTTTATTATTTTGTATAAATAAATATAAATATAACTTAATAAATTAAAATAAAGGATGATGATAACAATAGCCCAAAACTGATTATCACAACTCATATTTTTATAATTACATTTTAATTAGTTTTAAACTTTATATACACGAAAAAGATGTTATTTTTTTAAACTAAAAATAAAATTTCTTTTATTCTTGTTATCATTTTTCATAAAAAAAAACAATTTTCGATAAACTAATTTATAGAGAAAAAAAGAAAACCAAATTATGGAAAGTCTAACAGTCTAATAAATACATAATTAAATTAAGGGTAAATGACATTAAAACACAATAAACTTTGTCTTAGTTATCATTATATACAATCAACTTTATTTTTTTAAAAATAATACAATCAACTTTTATAATCCTCACATTATATGTAATTTGTTGTATAATATGTAAATTATGACAAAGTTCATTGTATATAATGGTAACTAAACAATAGACATATAAAAAAGTTGTTTGCATACAATAAGAGAATTATAAAAGTTAATTGTATTATTTTTAAAATTTTAAAATTGATTATATATTATGATAAATAAGACAAAGATCATTATATTTTTATGTAATTTACCCGTAAATCAATTAATCCAACGGGCAAAAGATGATACGATCAATCACATAATAAGATACGATACGATCACTGATCTTCATCCTTCTCTTCCCGCCTTGCCCTTTTAATCAATCAATCAATCATTCATTCGTTCCAACGTCGGTCTGTTTGACAAAAAAATCCCTAAAATAATTTCCCCTTTTGATCGTGGAATCACCCGGCAAACCCTACGCCGGTGGCCGTCTCCGTCTCCGTCTCCGTGTTCATTCCCTTTTTCATGGTAATCAGCAAACTTGTTTCCCCTTGTTTTTAACTGATTTCGTCTTTTTTTTTTATACTTATTATCTTCTAATTTCAATTCTGCAGGAATCAAACACTGATTACAGACCCTCTTATCGCTTCTAAATTATCTCCATGTTTGTGACCTCCTCTGCAGACACCGTTTCTCCATTCTCTTCTTTTTTTCAAAGTAACCATCTGACTTCTTTTCCCTGTTAACTTACCCTGTTCACGATGGATTTCGTTTTTACATTAATACTAGATTTTTGCAGTCTATATTTGATTCCATGAAGATTTGTTTCTGTCGATTTCTTTTTCTATTTTAATTCCTTCTTTCCATTCATGTTGAGCTTCTAAATTAACTCTGATGACATTTTGTCTGTTTAAAAATGCAGGCGTATCAAATGGTTTTCTATTGCAAGTTCCTTTGGCAAGTATTTATATGTTTAAAGTGGGTTTCATGTACTGGTTTGGTGACTTTTTAAATTCACAATCAATCATACGTCCTGAAATATATCCATGTCGTGTCTTATATTTCTTTGAATATGAAAATTTCTTGATGTCTTTTTATTATATCTATTTCTTACAGTAAGTGAGAAATCATCACTGAGTATTAATTGGTTAGTGTTTGAGAGGTACTACTTAGTAAGCTAAGAATATAGCAAAACCCTGTTGTCTGAAATTATGGTAGCTAGTAAGATATTTGTAGTGTCTTGAAAGGGCAAGAATCTTAGCAAATGTTAAGATGGTGACATAAGAACCCTTAAAAATTAAGATCATGAGCCCAATAATTTATTGGAATTCAGGAAGTGAGTAGGATGTGTAACACATAAAAGTATTAGGTTTTGTTACCATGTATTGGATCATGGGAATGAAGTAACTTAAGTTATAAAATGTTAAAACAAATTATATACAAGCAGCTGGGCTGTACATATGGAACGTGAAATGCTGTCATGTGCATATGGTAATAATATCAGCAATGTTATTTGGATTGAAGTTGTAATTGGAGGGTGATTGGGAATATTTAACTGATACATTACTATGAGAATTTGTAATGACAAAATCCCCAATTCCCATGCACGTGTGAAAATAAGATCCATTTTATCAGGTTTTAAGTGAAAAAAAGTAGCTAGAATTATATGACTTTGAAGGTAATGGCGAAATATATGAACAAGATTCAGTTATAAGATCAAGCAAGTATAGTAAAACTTAAGGTGGACTCCTAGGGATTTTTGTTCTAGTTGGGCCCAGTAAATTGGATGAGGGTTAATTGTTGCAAGGACATTTTATTGCTAAACTGTGCATTAAGGGCTTATATTATATAAGTAGCTTAGATTTTAGCTTAAATCATACGGGGATTGGGAGTCCTTAACTAATATATTACTTGTTGGATTTAAGCTTAAAACAATCACAATAACTTAGCTTTGAATCTAAGGATTTAGACGAGTTTTTCAGTTGAATGATCAAGTAGGGCATTATCCTTGTTGGACCATGCTAATTGAAAGTCAAATACAGAAATGAGGAGGGTAGCCTTATAATAGAGAATCATTAATAAGAATTTGTGATCAATATAGATTATTCATAAGCTGTATGCCTAAGAATGCAGGGATAACTATGAATAATACATCATTAGATTATGGTCTAGATCTATAAAGAGGCAACAACTACATGTCCTTGAATTTGATGGTGTAAGTACAAAAACTTGATGAAGTTAAGGAAGAAGTGAAGAACCCAATTAGTTAAGAGATTGTTTACATTGTATGGAGGTGAGTAGACAGGTTGCGTAAGTAATCTGCAAATCTTAGATAAATATATATTCTTGGACCGAGAAAAGTATTCTTTGAAGTAGGCTACAACTTTTGGTCTTCAATTTTAAAGGTCATTAGTGATATTTGATTGCGTTCCATTTATGTCAATTAAGGATGCAGGTGAAATTAAGAAGAATTGATTAAGTAGTAGGTTATGATATATATGGTGATATTAGAACTTTATCTTTACGGTCAAAGTCCATTTGTGAAAATAAGATTGGTAGGATGGTTAGACGAGATTTTTCAGTTGGGTGATCTATTATATTATTATTATTAAGAGAGGTGATTATTGGTGGTGTAATACCATCTCCCTGTTGTAAATGATAATAAGGCTCACCCCTGGGAATTTTTACTGATTAGATAGATATATTGACTGGGAGATAAATGCAGACAAGAGGTAAGTAGCCTGCTGTTTGGTGGTTTGAAACAGGATATTTGATAATTAGGGATTAAACTTCTCTCTTGGATTATTTATAAACTTTAGTTAGAAGTATGAGGAATTGAGGATCAAGTAAGGTCATTCTTTGAATTAAGCAACAACATTTGATCCTATTTTTTAGGGTATAGGTAATAAAAGGAGCAATGATCGAACAGTAATTTGGGAGTATTCATGATAGAAGGGTATTTCAACAATCTCAGGCGTGAAATGGTTGATAAGGTGATGCTGAACAAATTGATAAGGTCAAGGAAGACATGCATGTCCTTGAATTTGATGGTGCAAGTAAAAAAAAAATTAATGGTGTTAAAGAGGCATGATGAAATTAAACATGAATCACCCAATAATTAAAGAGGCATGATGAAATCAAGGAGAAATGATTAAGCAGTGGATTATGACATGGTAATATTAAAACGTTATTAGTGATATTAAAAAGTTATGTCTACGGTCCAAGTTCACGAATGAAAATAAAGTTGGTAGGATACTTGGATGAGATTTTCAGTTGGGTGATCTGACATATTATTATAAAGAGTGGTGATTATTGGTGGTATAAAGTCCAAATCTGGTTGTGTAATATCATCATCCTGTTGTAAATGGTAATAGGGCTCCCCCCTGGGATTTTTTTACTGGTTAGATATATTAACTGGGAGATAAATGCAGATAAGAGGTAAGCAGCCTGCTGTTTGGCGGTTTGAAAAAGGATATTTGGAGACTAGTCACAGTGATTAAATTTATCTCTTGGATTATTACAAACTTTAGTTAGAACTATGAGGATAGCAACAGATAAGATAATCTTCTTATATGATCTGATGTATAAATCAGGAGACAGATGTATTATTTTGAAGTTCTTGGTGGCTTGGTGCTACTAAAAGACCTGACGAAATTAATCATGAATGACCTAATAATTAAGAGGTTGTTTACCTTATTATGGATAGTCTAAGTAAGATCACTTATTTGCAGAGTTCAAATAAATAAGCACTCTTGGCTCAAGTAAGGTCATTCTTTGAAATAAGCAACAAAATTGATCCTAAATTTTAAGGGTATAGGTAGTTAAAGGAGCAATGATTGAGCAGTAATTTGGGAGAATTCATGATAGAAAGAAGGTTATTTCAACAACCTCAGGCATGAGATGGTTATGATAAGGTGATATTAAATATTTTTGGCATAAGTCAAACATCATTAGTCATAATAGAATGGATAGTTAAGTGCACTCATGCCATGGGGTTCCTTATATATATAGTGTTAGGATTTGGGATACCTGAAACAAGCGTTAGAATATGCGGATAACAATAAAGACAATAAAGCACGACACAAAGATATAACGTGGTTCGGTCGTCGGGGTCACGACCTACGTCCACGGGCAGGAACGGAGACTTCTTTATTAACTGAGAATGTTTGTCAGACGTGTACATATGACTGAACCTAAGGCCTCTATTTATAACCAAAACAATACATCAACTGTTGCCCTAATCTAATTAAAGAAATGATAATTTCCTTTAAACCAAGATTAGCCGCCGCACCTCAAACAATCAAAACATGTTTGCCTCCAAGTGGGATGCCCCACGTCGTGGGCTTGTGTCCCACGCCGAGAACAATCGAAGACCCCACGGCGTGGGGGTATGTCACACGCCATGCAACATTATTTTGGGTGGTTTCCATATTATGCCATAATTCAAGTCATATATTCAACATATAGTCTAAAATGTCAAGGGATCATAGGGTGTAATGCTTTCACAGATTCAATACCAAGTGTGGTGATTAGAGAAAATTGAAGTTTAAGGTAACGGCGGTGTATTTGAACGACATTATTAGCTATATGGTCCACCACCAGATAACACTAGAAATCGGTCTTCTTCACATACTCTGGTCACCTCCAAAACTCCAGCCACCTCCACCAGTTAAAAAAACACATTCTAGATTCTAGACATATTCCTTCACCCAAAACAAACAAAAATTACCAGAATCAACTCAAAATCAAACTTGAGAAACAAAATCACATACACTTGAAATGATCTGTGGTGATCTGAAATAAAAAATACAATCATACCCAAAAACAAACACATCAAACTTAAACAAAAATCTGAACACACCCAAAACACATGTCGATCTTAAACAAAAATCTTACATTCTCAAATTGATATAGAAATCTCGATCAAACAAACTTGGAATGCTATGAAATTGAAATTCACAATCTTACACACTATACTCCCACATGAGCTATACCCACGTAGTTACATGTCATCCATTTACCAAATGGCGCATCATAAACTTATGTCCCCTTTTCAAGATAAAACCTACAACTGGTGTCCCATCTAACACCATTGAGGACATCAACTGTCATTGACACCATCTACACTCCCGCATGAGCTATACCCATGTTAATGGCAGACTGGTGGTTAGCAAGCTAGATTTTCTATGGCCGATGGTTAACCACCAAACCTTTTTTTGTGCCGAACCTATGTCCACAGGCAGCACACTGCCTATAATTACTATCTTTTTGTTTTATTAACATCATCAGGATTATTGCCGGTGATACAACCAATCTATAACTTACACACACTGTTGACTCTGACCGGTCAACCCGCACTCCATGTATCATAAATAGTCACATACTCGACAATCGACATCTCAAAATCTCAAATTCCCCTCTCAACTTCAAACAACACTCCATGGTCATCATTAACACCCCACGAGATCAAACTCCCATTCTTCCTGTACCCATATCTTTCATAACCCCAAGAATCATGCTCTCATAGAACCTAATGAGCAAGCCAACTACATCAGTCACTTTGATGGGTGATTAAAATGCATAGTGGGCACATGTTCCCCATGACTATCATAGGGTTTGTGAGGGAGCGATTCTCTGGTTACCAACCCATAGATAAGTTTATATATAACTTCCAACTTTAAAAAACCCACCGGCGGTCGCATCTAGTCGAACAAGAAAATGGCAAAAGTCTTGAAGACTTCATGCAATAGATTAACCAGGAAAAGGTTCCACAGCTGCCTGAAAACCGGATTTGTTGTGTGAATCAAGTCAGCACAACTAATCCAAGATCTGTCTACCAATGCTCCAAAGACATAGAGGGAAGTAGCCTGGTGGCTGGGGACATAGAATCTATAATGGACATCTAGGGATCAAACGTTGGAATATATTCTTTAACTTTGGGTTTATGTGATTTACTTTCTCCATGTTGGCCGTGGGACCAGTTGGTGGAGGCTTCCTGTGGGCCCATCTTACACCACCGACCTCCTGATCCTTATTAAACTCATTCCTAATATCCTATATTTGGAGGTTAGGGAATTGTAAATCATATTGTATAATTAGCTTATTTGAATCAATTTTGTAATATTTATATATTGTGATAATCTTTGCTTATATAAGTACTACATTAACAATTACCATGGTAAAAACACTTGCAACAAGTATGAAAATGATGAGTTTGATGAAGAAAAATGGAAATCAATGAAGCTTAGTGTAGAAACAAGTTAGAGAAGAGGAAGTATAAGAAAGAGAAGGCGAAAACTGAGGATACGGGGATAATGGAAATGTGAATTGGTTAATTGAACATCTTCTTAAAGCTAATTTTACTTCTAATAAATGAGATATCCTCCTGTGAATGGTTAATTGCTTCGAGTTATTATTGACCAATAATCAATTTTAGGAATATAGATAACATTTTCATGCAAAACTCTTACGAAAAGGAGTATATTAGTTTTAGATAATGTTATCAGAGAAGGTATGAACTGTTTTTCTGTGTTTCGTATTGAACAAAGAACATCAACTATATACAAGAGGTTCATGGCTAAACTAGGAAAGAGTACAATCTATACTAAGAAAGTAAAATATCCTCTAGCCAAATATGTATACAGCTGTATTTCTTTAACAGATAACATTTGCCTTTGAAGGGTTTCCCATATATATTTGTGTGTATTTTCTACATGATTAGTCTACTTCTTTATCCTTTTTTAAGGAAAACTACAAGTGACTCAACAGATCCATCACCCTAAGGTGTTTGTATTACAAAGTTACTCTCTTTACTTGTGTGTATCAGCGGCAACAACAACAATAATACCCAATCCCACTATAGCGGGGTACAGGGGAGGTAAAATATAGACAATCATACCTCTACTTGTAGATAGAGAGATTGCTTCCTAAAATAGACCTCCGGCAGCGAAAGCAATAGAAGAAAAAAATAAAAAATACATAAATAAATAAATAAACATATAAAATAATAAAAAATAAGAATAAACATAATAATAATAATAAAAAACTGAGGGTAAAAATCAAAATATGATAAAATAAAAAGTAAAAAAGAACGTAATAGCAAAATATATAAAATAATAAGAAATAAAAGTATAGTTGATATTCTAAGTATTCACCGCTTAGATATTAAAGGACTACTAAAAACTTCTAATATGAGTCGGATATCGTTTTATATGTTAGGTTTAATTTCTTATTTATTTATTTAGTTAGATTTAATTTCTTTACTTGTGTGTATGATTTCATAAAAAGCAGATCATGAAAACTTTGCTGGTGATTTTGGGAATTCTGACTTTCAGTATGCACATAGTAGCGACACACATGTCTAGCACTCTAGCTAGGGATAAGTTGTTGAAGCATATTACACAAGTTGTTTGATATTTGGTATGACCAGGCTCGAGAGAAGACTTCAAATGAAATAACCAATGAGTTTTCCCATGTAAGGAATATTATTTTCAGATATAAAACTGTAACTAATGAATCGACATGACTTGAAGAGATGTTCGCAAAGATATTTTTGACGGTATGCCCAACATGACTTGACCCTCATTTAAAATTTCCCTTTCAACACAAACCCATGTCGACCCAGTACTCAACCCGTTTTGTGACCTCTATCTTAACATTTCATTTTATTTTCTAATTGTTTATTTTCATCTCAAAGGATCAATGGATCTATAGCTGATGAAATAAAGTGTTAGGCAGCACACGAAGAATGAAATGAATTTGAATTAATGTGTGAAAGGTGTAGTTATTGACGGTTAGAGTTCCAAAATGTCAATTTAATGTAGCATCATTTGGCTTCCCTCAGCTAGCTCTGCGCTTCTGCCTCTCGGAGCATCAAGTGGACCTTCGGTCAACCCTTGTGTTCATGGCTACCAAGCGGTCATAGGTACGAATATGTCAAATTCCCTTACATCAAACTGTAATACCCAATCAATACTATATGTTACTGAACGTTGTAACCTTTAATCTTAGTTAATCCAAATTTGTAACCTTTAATCTTAGTTAATCCAGTTAATGAGTTGCATATAAAACATGAAATGTGATGCAATTGGTATTTCTTTTCTCCATCATGTATCATAATATCAATCTCTCTTTAGTATTGTTAGAATGTATTTGGTTCATTTGTGTTAGTTTCATGTAATCAAGTTAATATTCATTAGGTCATATTCTTTAGTTAGTATTCTATAGACTTGTTTAGTCAGCTCCAAGTTCATTCCTGATTTGTTGCAAGAGTTCCATTAGACTGCCTCTGGGGTCATTCAGGATATTACCGTATGTATCGTCAATTGGTAGCTAATCTTTACTGGCCTCGTATGATTGAGGATGTTAAGAGGTTCGTTCGTGCTTGTGACATTTGTAAGTGTTGCAAAGCAAGCTTGACGGCTCTTGTAGTGTTATTGCAGCCTTTGAGTATTCCCGAGGCAATTTGGGAGCATTTATCCGTGGATTTCATTGTGGGTTTTCCACAGTCCAATGGGTATGATGCTATTTTAGTGGTGGTTGATCGTCTCTCGAAGTATAGTCACTGAAGTTATGGTGTGACAATGAAGCAACCATTCATATCGAAAAGAGTTAATTTCACAAATGGTCCCTTAACTAACTACTTACTGCAAGTTTAGTCCTTTAAAAAAGTTACAACTATAATCCTTTAACTACCATTTTGTTGCATACACGGTCCTAACGATTTCCGTTTGTTAAGTCCCCTCATGTGCAGTGTACACGAGGGCATTTTTGTCCTTTTACCTTCTTTTAATTTCTAAGAGTTAATTGTTCAAATCGTTCTTTAACTTAGTTATTTTTGCCGATTGAGTCCTTTAACTACAAAAGTGGTGAAGACAGTCCTTTAAGAAATATGGCGAGGGTTGTCTTTTTAACATTGGTTGTTACTAAAGTCACTTAAATCAAGGGTATTTTGGTCTTTTTACCTTTTTTTCTTTTTAGTCATTTTACACTGTTATTTTTAATTTTTAATTAAAATAAAAGTTAATCTTTTTTAAATAAAAATATATTTTACTCTTATTCCTCTTCGTACACAAACACACAATCTCTTTCTCTCACACTCATTCTCTCTCACTTTCCTCTTCCTCTTCCACCGCCACCGCACTCTCTGTTCTTTCTCACCTCTATCTCTTACTCTCTTCCTCTTGTCTCTCACTCTCCTCATCCTCTCGTAAGTGGGGGAATAAAAGTGAACCACTGTAGATTTGGAAGAAGACGCCACCGCTACTGCCACCACACTCTCTGTTCTCCCCCCTCTCTCACTCTCCTAATCCTCCATACACACAAACCCTGGATCTGTACCTAAATCGTGTGAAAACCCTAGATCTATACTCCAAATCGTTTGAAGATGAGGTGGTGCCGTGGTGGTGGTGTTTTCACTGTGAGAGAGAAACATAGAGAGAGGAGTGTTTGAAGATGAGGCGGTGGTGGTGGTGCTTTCACCGTGAGAGAGAAAGAGAGAGGGGAGAGAGGAATGTTTGAAGATGAGGCGGTGGTGGCGGTGCTTTCACCCTGAGAGAAACAGAGAGAGGAGTGTTGAGATAGAGAAAGGAAGAGAGAGAGACGCGAGGTTGAGAGTAGTGGCAGTGGTGGTGGAAGGTAATGAGTAGTAGTGGTGGTGGTCCAAAGACAGTGTAGAGTTAGATTGTTTATGAGAAATAATTAAATCTGATAAACATATAATAAATATTAATAAAATTAATTTTAATGAATAAATAATAAAAATAAGGGTAAAATTATCATTTGACTTTATTTTAATTGAGATAACAAACGGAATATGTTAGAAAGGACTATCCTCGCCACAAAATGTTTTTTAAAGGATTGTCTTCACCACTTTTATAGTTAAAAGACTAAATTGGTAGAAATGACAAAGTTAAAGACGACTCAAACAATTAACTCAAATTCTAATTGATTTTCAATATTAAAACCTATTTTACTTTATTAAAGAATTGAAAAAATCAGGAAAATCTCTCTCATTAATCCCCTCCCCTCTCTCTCACTCTCTTCCTAGACTTCCTATCTCCAATGTTGCAGAACTCGCTAGGCGGGAGTAGGGCGGTCGACTGGGAGTAAGGAGTACTCAGCCTAGGCGGAGAGTACTCGGATTGGAATTTTTCACATATGAATTTCAAAATTATATAACTACATGTTCATAAATACTCAAATATAAATATAATGTTCATAGGACTCAAAACATATGTTTAGAAACACTAATATAATAGTTCAAGACTTCAAATACTTGTTCAAAACATTATTGAACTTTGAAGTATCCAACACTAATCAAAAATCAATAAGTGAACTATGAATTATTCAATTCCAAATTTGAAAATATCAAAATAATACTCATGAAATAATGAAATATGAAGTATCCCTGTGCGGTTAATGAAAAAAATGACTTCGTTGACTGTTTGGCCTGACTTTGACCGACTTTGATCTAAACCGAGGAATGAGTCCGAGTAGCCACTATTCGCCAAGGTATATGCCCGACTACCGACTAGTCGGCCACCCAGGCCGAGTTTTAGAACACTGTCTCTCTCTCACATACACTCCTTTCTCCACCCCCATCTCATATACATCTTCTTCCTCCTCCTCAGTCGCCTTCGTCACACATCTTCCCTTCGCCACTACAACCGTCACACCTCCGACCTCCGTTGTTCGCCATTGCCACCTCCCTCGTAGCATTCTCGTCTCTTTCTCCATCCTCATGCCGACCATCACTTTCATCCTTCATCGATTGCAACATCACTGTCCACTGCTCATTTTCAGATATGTTGACCTCCGCCCTTAGCCACCGCGTGTATTTCTTGTTTAGGAACCCATTTTCGTGTGTATTTCTACGACTTTTTTACGGATCCATGTGGCGGTGGTGATTCTATGTTAGAAATCAAATGGAGGTGTAGAGGAGAGTGAGAGAGAGTGTGTCAGAGGGAGAGTTGAGTGAGAGACTGAGTGTGTGTGTGTGTGTGTGTTTACAGAGAAAGACATAGATGAATGAGAGATTGAGAGAGAGGAGGTAACCAGGGACTAGGGGTGTAAACGAGTTGAGACGAGCCGAGCTTTACACTAATCGAGTCAGGCTCTTTTAAAAATACAGAAGCTCGAGCTCGTTTGAGCTCGTAATTTGAGGCTCGAGCTCGGCTCGGGAAGTGTTTTATTAAGCTAGTGATAGGCTCGCTAAAGCTCATTTATTTTTTTGTTTTTTTAAAAATAGTTTAAATTATTCGAATAATAAGTAAAACACAAATTGAATTTTAAATTGTTATTTTTTCATATTTAAAGATATAAATGTTGGTGTCTGCCCACCGATACAAGTGCACTGACATCACTACCGATGAAACACGGGTCTATTGGGTCACACGCCAAGGGTAGATTCCTACAGCACAATCCAAACAAGAGAAAATATGAGATTAGGGTTTCAGAGGACCTTCACGGGCCCTTATGGGTCGTGAAGAGGCTGTAGAGCGAAAGCATACATGAGGCTTCACCACCCGGACAAGAAGTCATGAGGGCATGGTCTTCATGAGGGCCTCACGGCCCGTGAGAGCCCGTGAAGACAGAAGTCAAAGTGACACTTTAAGCTTACTGACCCTTTTTATTTGGTCCAATGAGAGCTTAACTTTGAGGTCAACCCTGGAGCCTTTTGAGCTCCCTCTCGGTCTATATAAGGCATCTCACTATCTTGTTTAAGGACTTTTGCCATTTGCTAAAAACTTACACTCACAAACACACTTGAACTCACTTTGGAGAGTTAAGTTGGTGCATCAAAGGCAAGGGGTTTAAAGTTGTTCCAGGAGCTCGGCACATTGGTGTGGTTTGAGTTTTGGAGTCATTTGCAATACGGAATCCCGATTACTTGGTGTGGATATCTTTAGAGGAACTCATGGTTTTGGCTCATGCATCCTCATCACCTCTCAACCGATCACAGACATCAAGGGTATGGCATTGTTCCTCCTTTGTTTCTGTTCTTTGTTGCTATATTGATTTGTAGTCGAGATCCATCGAAGGGAAAGCTTGCATGTTGCTTGAAATACCCGAAAAACTTGTTTTTTATGATTATAGCTTCCATTGTGCTCGGATATATGAGGTGCAAGGTTTCCCTTCAATAAAAACAATTTAAATTTTGAATTTTGAACTTTTTCATATTTAATGATATAAAAATATATAATACAATTATATAAGTACTATATAAAAAGTAAATAATAAAAATATTATATCAAAGCTCGTTTAGCTCGTGAGCTTAAATGAGCCCAGTATACAAGGCTCGGGTTCAAGCTTGTTTAATAAATGAGCCTTAATCTAGGCTCGGGCTCGAGCTCGTTTAGGCTCGGCTCATTTGCATCTTTAGTGAGGACCTTGCGAGAGTGTTTTTTTTGTTTAAAAAAAAAATCCTAAATGTTATTTAATATTGAAAATCAATTATAAATAAAAAGGAGTTAAAAGGACAAAAATGCCCTCATGTGTACTACAGATGAGGGGACTTAACAGAACAAACAAACAAAAATCGTTAGAAGACCGTGTATGCAAAAAATGTTAGCAAAAAGATTAAAGTTGCAACTTTTTTTAAAGGACTAAACTTGCAAAAAGTCTTTAGTTAAAGAACTATATGTGAAATTAACTCTAGTGAAAATAACCTAGTATTCCATGAAAGGACCAAGCATATTGGCGTGGACATTTTACTTGAAAGGATTGTAAATGGAACATTAAATACTCCTACGTGAGAAAAAAAGCAGTGCCTAGAGATAGGCTCATGTACGTACATTTGTAACAAGCTGGGCATAGACCAATATCTATGCTTCTGGTTGAAGGGGAGTGTTGGAATGTATTTGGTTCATTAGTAGTACGTGTTGGTATTCATGTAATCAAGTTAAAGTTCAGTGGCTCATTTAGTATTCTTTAGACTTGTTTAGTCAGCTTCTAGGCCCACTTGGTCTCATGTATATATATTTCTACTTTCTCTTTCTAGTAAAGTAGAGAACCATTCAGATTATACAAAGTAGTTTTTCTCTCTGCAATTTCTTATGTTAACAAGCATCTTCTACTCTTGACAAATTTGATGATTATATTCGCTTACATTTTGTTGAAAGGAATACCATCACGTGTGATACATATTTCACCTTCACGTGATCTTCTTCATCAGTATGTTGTGATTTTGGAAATTCTGAAGGCACACAGACTTGAAGGAAACATTTTCCGTACTTGTTCCTTTTCACGTATAATTTTCGATAGTTGATCCTTTTCATGGATGGTTCAATGACTATGGATACAAAAAGAAGAAAGATTTTTATACCGAAAAGGCTTATAGTAAACTAGCAGAAAAGTTAAAGTAGCAAATCGAACATGAATGTACAATAAGGTAAAAGAGTATTTCTTATAAAATTACATGCAGGTACCGTTTGGTTGTTGAATTTGTTTAGAGTTGATATAAAGACGTACATGAATTAATGGCATGTAGTAGAGAGACATGAGGTCTCATTCAATCCAATTATACTTGATTAATATTATTTATGATAATATAATATAATATAATGTTGTTTATATATATATAATATAGGGGACGGTTCAAACGAGAACTGCGAGAACCAATTTTAGCTATTCATTTTGGATAATGAAATTCATGGATGAAGAGCGTGGGGGGATTGAGTGTGGCAGGGTGCATGTAAGGAATTCATGGGTGGGCAATCCAATTGAAGGAGGGGGAATTGAACGACTAAGATTGTTTCTCGCAGTTCTCGTACGAAATATATATGTGTGTGTTTGTTTTTTGAAAGTGATGATGATGCTATATATATTTGATAACCAGATCAATCATATAATTAATGTTGTTTTCTTTGCTTTATCAAGTCATTATTATATAGACAGCCCAAGTCTGGTTTTCACAGGCTTTTCCTTTTTCTGCTTTTTATAGATACGTCTTTATTACTTTATCCTTCATTTTCTTACTTCATCATCTATTTTTTTTATCTAACAACATATAAGTTTGTTTACAATCAATTAAAATCCTAATTTTATTTAACAAACAATTAAAATCTTAATTCTATACTTTATTTTAGTAAAGGGTTTAGACCACAAATTAGTATCCTACTTTTTAAAAAGTGTTAATGTATGTTATTTATTTTTTTATTACTTAAATAGGTAACTTACTTCGTGGTAAAATGTTAAATTAAGTAATTATTTGAATTTTTCGATTAAGGTTTTGGCTATACCCGGAGTTTGCACCGTTAGATCACTCTCAAACTTTGGTGAAATGACTGAAATTCCTTCCTAGAGGTTATGGTGGAGTCTAATCGGCCTCCTGTCGGCCGTTGTTGCGGGATTTAAAGGAAGTTGGCTTGTTTTCTTTAAATCTGGCAACGACAACAGACAAAAGGCTGATTAGACTCCACCTGCACTACCAGAAAAGAATTCCGATCATAGCACCAAAGTTTGGGTAATAAAAAAGTAAATTACCTATATCGACATTTTTAGAAAAGTAAGATACTATTCTGTAGCCTAAACCCTTTAGTAAATGATACATTTAGTACAATTAAACGTAATTAGAAAATTAAATAAGAACAAAAGGGTAGGAAGATGTAGGAGATTGTTTGAAAACAAGGATAAAAAGTAAAAGACTAAAATACACTTTGACTAATGGTTAAAGTTAACGGTTGTTAGCCAAAAGGATTAAAACTGAAACAAGACGACAACTATAATGACCAGTTTTGTAATTTTTAAAAGTAAAAAGGTTAAAGTTCAGTTTGTTTGGCCCTTAATGATTCAATTCAGCACTTGATAGACTTTCAGACCTATTTTGCGTGTTTGTGTACAAAAAAAAAGGCTCTGAGTTCGGCACTTAATAGACTTTTAGCACTTAAATTTTAAAATTAAAGAACCAAAAGTAAAATTTAGTGCAAACCATATAGAGACCATTTATGTAATAGTCAAAAATATTTGCAAGAAACGAATGCTTGTTGTCCGAAATAACTCTTCCCTCGTTTTCTCTTTTATTTCCTTTTCCTCCTAAAAAACCTCAAGATTCAAGAACTATATTAAAATTTTTAATTTTGTTCCTCTCTTTTTTGTTCCGAAAAATAACTCAGACAGAAAATGCTATTATTTACCTATTATTTAAAATTCAATAACTAGAAAATGAATTTAATTATCAATGAAAAATAGATTATATATAGGTTCATTTGAGAACAATTATTATTACGAGAACTAATCTTATCTATTTATTTGGTAAGTAGAATTCATAGATGGAGAGCGTGGGGAAATAGAGTGTAGCAAGTTGCATGTAATGAATTTATGGGTGGGCGATGAATAAAACCGTATAAAAAAACTTTGATAATTAAACCGAAGCTGAACTAAAACTTTGATGGTTAACATTAAGTACACACGATTATGTTATTTCAATATTTTAAAGTAAGGCTGAACCTAGTGTTCTAAAAGGTGCGTCATGGCGTCACTAAGGCGTGAGGCTTGGCTCCGCCGTTAATAACTGGCCCTAGGTGTGAGTGTTAGGTATGGTGCGCGCCAAGGCACACTTTTGTGCGTCAAATGGCGAGATTTTTTAAAACGTGGCGCACAAAAAATCATTTTTTTTAAAAAAATTATACTTTTTTTTGTATACATTTTGCGATCGCGTATATAGAACTTCTATAAATTTGTATTTTGTAATTTGTATATGTTTCTTTGCTCATCATTTCTGTAATTTTGTGTAATTAGTATATTAGATAAATTTAATATGTATAATTATAAAATATATACAAAATTACCGTCTTAAATCTCATCTTAAAAAATACCATACCGTGACGCCACACTTTACTATTATTGAACCTCGGTCCAAATTGAACTATTATTGAACCTCGGTCCAAATTGATAATGTTGGATTCGCAAATTAAAAAAAGAAAAAAAATAAGTATTTGTCGACTCACGAGTGAGAGAAGAATAGAATCACAACAAAACCCCACTTCGCAGACGTCACCACCACCACCAACATCCGCCGCCCGTCGTCCCTTTCTTTCTACTCATTTTTCGATTCCATCGACCCCCTTGTTATCTGAAACGCGCACACACACACACACACAGAGACACACACCTCTCTTTGTTCCTCACTCACACGCGCATATGTGTGGATATATCTGTAGATAAGGGGACGGAAATTACGAAGCTCATAGAATTGGTTACCGAAATATACAGAATGGACTTGAAACCTAAAGTTAACGGTGAAATTAATGATGATAAACAGAATCATCAGCCGCCGGCAATCCCTGGTCCCACCAATCCTATGGTTACGCCGCTTCTCACGGATCTCTATCAGTTCACCATGGCTTATGCCTACTGGAAAGCTGGAAAGCATAACGAACGAGCTGTGTTAGTTTCCAGTTTCTTTTCTTTTCCATTCTAATCATATTGATTCCTTTGATTTGTTTATGTGATGCTTCTTCTTTGTTTCTACATGGAATAAACTGGACCCTGTATTCTCATGTCATTACTCTGTCAATTGTATATGATCATATGATAATCAGTAGAAATCTTATGATTTCCAAGTTTAAAGTGAATTTTAAGTCCTGCAACTTTGAAAATAATTTGGGAATTTAGAATGAGTGGTCAACAATCGATTAGTGTCAAAATTAGTGTTCCTCTTGTAGTTTAAGGTCAAACACTACTGATATATGTATGATTCCTTCGCTACTGGGTTTGCAACTACTGGAATTTGAATAATGTTTAAATGTCTGCACGCTTACAACTAAAAAAGAAACCTGGTTTTAGTTGTTGTTTGCTAGAACCTTGTATTAATGTCAGCCTTTTATCACAAGCTTGCGTTTAGCAATAATTAATCTAGTTTTCTGCCTATCCATGTTGCAGTCTTTTCAAAGCAAAATAATATGAATAATAAATTAGTACCAAGAGGCATCTCAGTTACAAGGGTAAGTGTAAGATATTGTACATCATTTATGGGTTTAGATATATTTATAAGCAGAACCTTTTGCTTTATCTTAGCGGCACCTTAAACTGCTGATTGTTTGGGATGAATTAATGTTTCGGTTAGTATTATGATTGTTCTTGATGTTTGAATAACTGTGTAGCTTCATCTGTTACTTCTATTAGATGGTTCTCTTAGCCTTGACATGTTATCTATTATCTGTTGACTTATTTCAGGTTTGACTTGTATTTTCGACGAAATCCGTTCGGTGGTGAGTATACAGTTTTTGCTGGCCTAGAAGAGTGCATAAGGTTCATTGCTAATTTTAAATTCTCAAAGGAAGAAATTGCTTTTGTTCGAGAAACTTTATCTCCTACATGTGAGGTAAGCTTTAAGTTAGATGTATTGAAAGTAGTGTAAAGTAGTCTTTTTCTCAATAGGTACATAATGAAATTTAAGTATTGCTGTTTACAGAAGGATTTAAGTTTCACATGTGGAATTTAACTTATATAATCTCTTAAATAGTTGTAACCAATTTTTATTTGTTGAGATTAGGATGGCTTCTTTGATTATCTTGAAGGAATCGATTGTTCTGATGTTGAAGTATATGCCATTGCTGAGGGTTCGGTTGTGTTTCCTAAAGTACCCTTGATGAGGGTTGAAGGCCCTGTGGCTGTGAGTCATAACAACTGCTTCATTTTGCAATATGTTGAAACATGTTCAAATGAAAACTCTTAAATCTAAATATTATGTATATTGTTTATTTTCATTAAGGTCTATATGGCATCTATCTATATATATTATTTCCCTTTCAGGTGGTTCAGTTGTTGGAAACTCCTTTTGTGAATCTTATAAATTATGCATCGTTAGTTACTACAAATGCTGCAAGACATCGTTTTGTTGCTGGAAAATCGAAGCTTCTTCTTGAGTTTGGGCTACGGCGGGCCCAGGTTATTCTAAGTTTTTTGATTTCTTATATTGCTAAAGGATTCAGCGTTTTATATTTATATTATATTTTGCCTTTAATTTTAGGGTCCAGATGGTGGTATAGGGGCATCAAGGTATTGCTACATGGGAGGATTTGATGCAACAAGGTGATTGTCTATTCCACCATAAATGGTGATGGATTATTGATTGAAACTTTGAATATCTACTTGGAGTTCCAGATAGCGGGATAAAAATATATTATAAACAGTCATCATATTTACTTCTAAATAAAAACTTATAAGGACTTTATCCAACCCCTTACAGAACTGGCATAGCTAAGTTATAATCAAAAGGCTAAAGTGAAGACACTTAAAAATTTTGAATAGTAATATTTTCTTCTTTTCAATTATTTAATGATGAGTTGGCTTTACCCCGCGTTTTTGCAGCAGGGTTTTAGGGGACCAAAATTAAAATTCAAACACATTTATTTAAACTAAAGCGTGGAAAAACTTAAATATTTAGGATTTAAATGCATCATTTGGTTCAAATATGTAAGTTTTATTTTTTATTTTACATCCAAGATTATTTAGTATTATTAATCTTTACAATCAAATAAAGATTTTACCGGAAAAAACTCTAATAGAATTATTTTAATTTTTCCATTAAAAGCATAAGAACTATTTAAATTATAATATTTAAAAATATTTATTAAAATAGAAAAAATCTCATAAAAAACATATAAATAGCAAAAAAAGAGTTCAGAATCTAAAATTTGAAAAATATACATTTTAGATAAATGTCATATTACAATAAAATTTATATCGAAATTTGAATAAAAAAAGACAGTCGTAAATATATATTTATATTACCCATTTACCCCTAATGTTATACGTTAGAAGTTATAATAGTAGTACCAGGGTGTTGAAAAGGTGTTCCCCATGGATATGTGTTCTAGTCCCGCTGTTAGCAAAAGGCGTAGATTTAGGAGTATGTTTAGGGTGTGTGTTTTGTTGTTAAAAGTTATCATATCATCTACTATCTACTTTAGTACACGTGTAAATCTATGTTTACCCAAGGCTACAAGGAAAAAAAAGAGATGAAAAACGGTATGTGCAAGATTCAAACACTAGAGCTCATACTTCTTTCTACCCTTGTGACTTACCACTCCCCCCATCCTTCTAATCGGGTTACTTTCTGAATCAGTAGTATTTATCCATTAGTTAAGCAATTACAGTTCATAGTTCCTGCTAATTGTTATATATATAATTCGCTGAGCTAAGCTTTAAAAGATGCACCAATGATTATGTAATCAGACAAAGGGGTCAAAAATTTCCAAAAAAGGTGAAAGTTGACATGAGTGCTTTTTTTAATTAAAGTTTTCTTTTGTCTGCATCTTTAAAGATTTTTGAAGTTATCAATTGCTCTTAGAAGATGCACCAATGATTATATAGTCGGACAAAAGGATCATAAATTTGCAAAATAGATGAAAGTTGACATGAGTGCTTATTTTTAATTAACATTTTCTTTTGTTCTGCATCTTTAAAGATTTTTTAAGTTGTCATCAACTATGAATGCTATATGACTATATGTCTATACGACTATCACTTGAATTTCAATCTTCAAACTGTTGCTTAGACAACCATGGATTGTAGATTTTTCATCCTTCACTTGACAATAAAATGGGAAAAATGCACTTCTATACCAAGGCAGCTCATATACTATTTTTTGGTGCCATGTTAACAGCAATTGTGCAGCAGGAAAAATATTTGGAATACCGCTTCGTGGAACACATTCCCATGCTTTTGTTAGCTCATTCATGGTTGGTATAATATGTTGATATATAACCTGATTAGTTCAGTTGAAGTTTTTTTTAATGTTGTGATGAAGTATAATCAGTTTAAGGGCTTAAATGCTGTTCTGATCATAAGTTAACTCCATTGTTAAACTTTCTTGTCATGTGTCATCTTCTAGAAATATGTACCCAGACAGTCCCCTTTTTTCACTTATTACTGAACCATCAATTTTTGGTGGTCTATAGCTGTAAGAATGTTTAAAATTGTTCTAGGTCTTATATAATCAAGTTTTAGCTACATTTTATATCTACTTTAATCAATCTGTTGCTTGTAGGGACCTGATGAGATTATAGAGAAGTCTCTCCGAAGTCGTGATGGATCTCGAGTTTGCGAGGATTTTTTTAGTGTCGTGCAGACTTGGTTAAGCAAACTAAAGGTTTATCAACTGTAATCTTTGTTTCAGTTTGAATTTAACATGACATGCCTTATGCAACAACGGAACTTAAAAAAGAAAGAAATATTTGTTTGCTTATGTCTCCTCTAATGTTCAGATATATACTTAATAATTTCTGTATATATCTTATCTTTCCGTTTTTTTTTTACTTTTATAACTTCTTTCAGAGGCTAAGTATATTGAAGGGTGTTTTTAGTGAGACCAACCAAAGTGAGCTGGCTGCTTTTGTTTCATACGCCCTCGCATTTCCTGATAACTTTCTAGCTCTTGTAGACACATATGATGTAAGTCCGGAAGTTTCTTTGAGTGTTCCCGAATGTTATTTATATATTCACTCATGTTGCTATTTATCTGCTTAGTCATGTGTGTGGTATCTCAATTTATTTCTTGTATATTATATTAGAAACAGAATTGTCTTCCTTCTCTTAACAAGTACATATTATAATATTGGATCCTGAACTTAACCTAGTCTTCCTGCAGGGCTGTTAATTTATTATGGTATGGTGATATGGTCCGTGCTTTTTATGATATGAACATCAGTTTCAATTATGGTGCAATTTACTTATACATGATATACATTATAAATTGATTATTATATAACTAGCCAGCACAATTATGTTGTGTTTGTTGTTTTAGGTTATGAGGAGCGGGATTCCTAACTTTTGTGCCGTTGCTCTAGCACTAAATGATTTAGGGTATGTTCATTACTTTCAATTACGTATCTGCTGATACTTCTGCATATTTAACCTGTGTTTTATCTGCAATGGTAATCATAATGAACATATCTTGTTCATGTGAGTAGTTTTTCGTTGCGACGGATTTTAATCAAGAAAATTGTGTCTTTGGATTTTCTTTTTTCTTTTTTGGCCATATTATGATTTGGGATCAAGGTTTTATAAATGACCTTGTTTTATTTTTTTTAATACCAGTAAATACACCGATAAGCTTCTTTTGTTTTTTCTGCAGGTATAAAGCAACGGGCATCAGATTAGACTCTGGTGATCTTGCTTATCTGTCATGTGAAACCAGGAAGTTCTTTCAGACTATTGAAAAGGAATTTGGGGTCCCTGGTTTTGGAAAGACTGGTATCACTGCTAGCAATGACCTCAATGAGGAAACATTAGATGCTTTAAACAAGCAGGTGAGTATTATTATTATCTTTAAAAAAAGCAAACACTTTTAGATTCTATATACTGTGACTTATCAATTATCACTTGTTCATTTGTTAATACAAAAAAATAGAAAAATGTTACAAAAGCGGATTACTTCTCTTGGTCAGGGTCATGAGGTTGATGCGTTTGGAATTGGGACGTATTTGGTGACTTGTTATGCTCAAGCTGCTCTAGGTTGTGTTTTCAAGCTTGTGGAAATAAATAACCAGCCCCGTATTAAGCTGTCAGAAGATGTCACAAAGGTTTGAAATTGTTTACTGTTGCTGTTACATTATAAATGTTCATTGATAAATGTATATTTTGTGTGTAGGTCAGCATTCCATGTAAAAAACGATCTTTTAGATTATATGGCAAGGAAGGTTACCCCCTCCTAGACATAATGTCAGGGGAAAACGAACCACCTCCGAAGGTAAGTTGGTTCCCTTGTTCTTTTAAGCTATATTATTTTAAATGTAATTAAAATCATTCAAAATCATACTACAGGTAGGCGAAAGGATATTATGTCGCCATCCGTTTAATGAATCCAAGAGAGCTTACGTGGTGCCACAACGTGTTGAGGAGCTGTTGAAGTGTTATTGGCCTGGAAATTCAGGTGAGAAGCTAGTATGTTATGATCTGACACACCCACATCACTAAATATGCACTTGTAAAATCTTTTTTTTCCACATGGTTTAACTCAACTTGTGCGTGTGTGTGTGTGTGTGTGTGAAGGCAAGAAAAGAGAAGAATTGCCAACACTTAATGAGAATAGGGACCGTTGTGTCCAACAATTAGAGCAAATGCGTCCTGATCACATGAGAAAATTGAATCCAACCCCTTACAAGGTAAGCTTGCAAGTTGGTTGACCAGTCAACGCTCTCTTATTTTTTATATTTTAATTTCATTATTGAATAAAACGTTCAAAAATGACCCAAAATAACTATCAGAATGATTATCCGATTTTCTTGAACAACTTTTAAACTATTGGTCTAGTTTTCACCGCTTTTCTTTTTGGCTAAATTTGTTGAAATTTTACTCATCAGACCTGTTACAAACAATATATTGCAGAAATTAACCAACTTTTACATGTAGTGATTCAAGTTTTGGTGGTTTTTGACAATGGAAACATGTGGGATACTTGTTCTGTTTGTTTGAGCAGGTTAGTGTAACTGCAAAGTTATACGAGTTCATCCATTTCTTGTGGCTCAATGAGGCGCCTGTCGGGGAGTTACAGTAGGGCTCTGCATGTGCATATGCTGCTTCGGAACCTTGAAAGCCATCTCAATAACCATGGCAGCCTCACATAATAAATTCAATTCTGTTCATTATCACAGATTAACAGGTATGTGATATAGGTTTTTTGTGTTTCGATGTGCTTGTATCATGTTACAACCGATGTAAAGATGATTTTCTGTTGTATCCAAATTATAATCTGTAATCATCAAACTTGAATATTGATTTTTTGTGTGAATATGTTTGTGTGTATATATATAGACACACACATTGCATTGCACAGCCAACAAGTTGGTCCTGGGATCTGCTCTCATTTGTGTCATGGATCTAAGATTCAAACGAGAATGTGACTTTGTCACCATGATTAAATGATGAAGTAGAATTCTTTTTCAAATCTAACTTATAAAATCAAATGCCATAAATACATTGCTATGTAGGGCCGGGAGCGAGCTTACCATTTGTGTGTATGATAATTCAAGTTCGGCAATAGTTTAATCAAATCAAACTTTCATTGTGACTTCAATGGACGAGTTATGCTATTTACGCTGAAACTTTTAAGGTTCCAGGAATCTCTTTGAATTTGAGATAAGGTGTTTGCGCATAAGTTGGTAACTAAAGAGTGTTTGGGACTGCATCATGTTTGAAAAACAACGTTTTGCAAAAGCAAGCGTGGACAGTGAACCTTCTTTAAAATCACTTTTGCAGGCGAAAAAACAATTTCACGTTTTCCAAGCGCTATGCGAAACATCTTTTTGGCGTTTACCAACCGCAAAGGCTGGAAATCAATTCAAAAACGCAATTCCAAACCCGTAAGATTGTCGTTGAGGAGCTCGATCGAAATATAAATAAACTAGCTTGGTAGAATATATGATATCCTTGATAGCATAAGAGGAAGCAGTAACGAAGGGCTATTGTATGTATCGATGGTTTTAGAGATAAGATGTGCAGTATGATGATTAAGGGAGTCTCCGGCACAGAACAAAGTATGAAGTTATATGCACAAGTTGAAGTAGAATTACTAGGTTTAAGTTTATTATTGTCATGAACAAAATTGCCAACGTGTTTTTTATTGGAAAATTTTAATATATTAGGTTAGTTTTCAATAAATTGAATGACATATACAATCTTGATTTGGCTATACGTGGAGGGATACGAGTATCATATGTGAAATATGAAGATCTTTAGGCAAGCAATGATTATATGTAGAAAAACCAATACAGAGTAGAAACCCAAAAATAAAAATTTATATGTAGTATGGGGAAATGATGCGTGCTTTTAACTTTATTTAGCTTTGACGCAGTTACACTCACATACCATTTAAACTAGTGGTATTTCAACATAAGGTGTATTTCAGTCATTTAAGTGTTTTAATTGATTCAAGTGGTATGTCAGTGTAATGGTACCTAAGTTAGGTGTAGATAACTGCACATATCATTTCCGCGTGTAGTATAATGGTTGCCGATTGTTTATTGGACTGTAAAAAATAAAATGTGAAAGGGTGAACATGTCCAAACATAAATATAACCATATAACAGTTTAAAATACAATGAAGTTACTTAACAAATACAAATGTAGCAGTTCGTTACATTTTGGTTCATCACGTTGAAATTACAACAACAACAACAACAAAAAAACATTCGAGAAATCTTCATCTTAACTTAAAGTAAATAAGATTAACTTGACAGCTCCGTGTTATGTTTTGCTATACTCTAAAACTTAACTTACCAATAAAACATATCATTACCAACAATAAGTAAATAGTGTCCGTTGTCTGGGATATCTTTTTTTAATATATATGTGTGTATGTATGTTTTTATTGGTGATAGTGGAAAACTAATGCTACTTAGCTCACGAAAAACACAACCACGCTTTTGAGCACATCACATTTATGGGTTTTTATACATAAAGGTTGCACATGTACAATACGATAATAATCATTGATTAAAGTGTTGCGACGATGGACAAGATGCGGTCACTAATTGTGGTTGTGGTAACCGGTGGTAGTAATGATGTTGAATAGAGTTAGAAAAATAATTTGGAGCTTATATTACTATTTTCATAAAAAAAAACAAAATGACTCGGATTGAATCTCACAATTTCGTAGTAATTTTGTTTCTTAAATAAACCACCCCTATATTATATATGTGTGTGTGTGCGCGGGAGCATGTTTTTGTGTTAAAGAACCAAAATTATTACGAGAACCGTGATATACACACACATGGTTAAATATGTTTTACATTGTTTTTCTCTTTTATATTTACATAACCGTCAATTACCACCGTCACCAATATCCACACAGTTGTTATTTTTGCTAAAAACACATTTGAACTGTAGATGAGCGACCGTTCAGTAAAACCCAAAAAAACAACCACAATCGTACGCAATATTAATGTTACTATTGTTAAATACTCATGTGTAAATATTAATATTTGATGAATAATCATATTACGTTGGTGTAACCTTTTGCTCAAAATAACGATTTTTTATTAAAAAAACATAACAATATGAGTGTTTAATTGAAAAGAATAAAAAACTCGTTGATCTAATATAATTTTTATAATATATAAAACTAATTTAGTTTTAAAACATTTAAAGTAAATGTTTGAATTTAGTTTTGATATGGTCAATATTTTATGAAAAAAAAAGTATAAAAATATTGGTGTCAAATCGAAGAGAATAAAATGCTTGAAAATTAGATATAATGTTTATAATTTTTAATTTTTGAATGTTAAAGATATTTTTATTTCAAATATAAGTGTATTGTTTGACTTAGTATTAACAATATGCTAGCAATTTAATTTTATTGTTGATCAATATTTGAATTGGTTAAGCACCATGCCATATTTTCACATCATAAATGACGTCATCATTTTCCTAGCACATAAGCATTTTCTATCTGTCTCGTTGACAATATATATTAAATAATTAATAGGGTCAATAATGGTTTAATAATCAAAGTTTTACATCAGTTTCGGTTTAATCATCAAAGTTTTTTTTCAAACAGTATTACCATAAAGTTTGAAGTTGTAATTATTTAACCCTCAAAGTTACACCTTCTTTTTTGTTTAAACCTTAAAGTTTTTTCCCAAACGATTTAACCCTTAAATTTTTGTTAAAAAATGATTTAACC
>JAUEJL010073699.1:0-16229 GCA_032274825.1 Drosophyllum lusitanicum | reverse complement strand
AAAAACCTTTTGGGGCGACAATTAAGGTTTTTGCGACGAAAATGTGTCGCCGCAAAAAGCCATTTTTCTTGTAGTGTGAGAGGATGATTTTTTAACCAAATAGCCCCTCCTTTCCCCCCCTTTCCATCCTTAAAAAAAACTTAAGAACACACCTTACTAATTATTTCCTTCTCTTTCCCTTCCTTTCCTTAAAAAAAAACTCGAGAACAGGGCTTGCGTAAGTCTTTAATTGCCGAGAGGCAGCTCATTACATCTTCATTCTTGTAGAAGGTTTTCTATCGTTTTCTATTTTTTTTAATTATTATTATTATTATTATTATTATTATTATTATTATTATTATTATTATTATTATTATTTTGTTAGGGTGAATAATGTTAACTATAAAAATTTAAGTTCGATTTCGGTTTAATAATCAAAGTTTTTAAAGTTGGATGTAACTCTGAGGATTAAATCATAACAAATTCAAAATTTGTGGTTTAGATAAAAAACTTTGATAGTTAAACCAAAATTGAACTAAACTTGGATTTATTGACCTTTTTTGTTACATTATTTCTGTTCATGAATTAACTAGTTAGGTTTAACTTTTAAGACTTTAATTAGTGTACGTAAGAGGCTGTAGATTTTTCAAAGGCTCCGAGGTTTCTACGTATTCGATCTATGGTTTGAGGCTTTAACATTTGACTAAATATGTAAGATTATAATTTTCAATTTGGAACTTAGAATTTGAAATTATATACATTTGACTATTATAATTAATTTGGAATTGTGATTTGTTTTTCCTGTACGTAATTGCATTTGTGCTTTTATTGTACGTACAGACTTTTCAAGAGGAATTTACTTTAACAATGACTGATCGATCTTGCCATTTAACAGGTTTGAATTTCTTTATTATTTGGATTTTGGCTTTGGAAATTCCTTTAATTAACAATTACCCGATCCGACTTGGACCGTTCGTTTTATAAGCTTATCAATAAGTAAGGAAACAAGGTTTTTTTTGGGTGTGCTACTGGTGGCTTTGAGGGCTGGGTCTGTTCCTGGATGTAGAGTCGTTTTCAAAATAAGATTATTTGTACACTACAAAATTATCGATGCACAACAAAATATATATATTATGCATTATCAACTTGTATTTAATTGCTTGTACTTGTTCTGTACCGACAAATTCTGTTTTGTACGAATTAGCTCCATTTTCCGAAACCTTCAATTCAGTTCATGAGTTATAAATCATATCCATTGGGCTGGGAAAGGCTAAGAAACAGAAAGAGATTTTAATTTGTGTGATTTAATTAAGGAAATGGCTGTGAACAAATAAAAAATAAAACAAGCTAATTAATAAACATCCGACTCAGAATAAATCTAATAGAAACACATGAAAATATCAGTATGTTTCAAAACCAGTTTTTCTAACACTAAAACGTACAGCAGTACGTCACTTTTTAATGTATAATAATCTATCAAGAAATTCAAAAAAATATATATTATATATGTGGCAAAAGAAGAGGAAGAAGAATGAAGTACGTGAGTTATATATAATATGCATGCTTACAGAATTTGCAGTGTGATTGGCGGCGATGAAAGGGTGGTTGTTGCCGGAAAATGATAAGGTGATGGAAGAATGATAAAGAACCAAACATGAAAGCCCCATCATGGCAAAGATGATCACCATCATAGGAGTTTGCTTCCACAGCTGTTGAGCCGGATGGCTGAGGTTGGACTCATCAGGTGATGACAGCCGGAAAGGAAACTTTTCATCCGGGATATAATCACCTGCGTCCGCCTTGATGTTGTTTCTCTCCTCCATCCCCATCCGAAGTTATGGTGTATATATGGTTTTTACTCTTTGATATATACAAAAAAAAAAGAGAAACTTTTCAAAACTCGATCTTTTAAAAAAAAGATTTTACAGAAAATTTTACTTTTTTAAGAGAGCTAGCTTAATTTCATCCGATATAAAACCCTTTTTTAAAAACTTTTCCTCCAATTAACATCAACTAACACTGCTCGATCATGCTAGCTTCTAGCTTTCGATGATATAGCAAGCTTTTGAGAAAGCTCACGTTAAGATGGAGGTGCTCGATCTATACCATTGACGCATGATATATATATGCTCATGCATGTGAACATATATATATATATATATATATATATAATATGTATATGTGTGTGTAAATTACAATAATAGTTTCTGGATCAATTATTGTTTATTGTATATTAAAATTAAAATATTAAAATGTTGTTTAATTTGACCCTTCAACATTTAGACACTTAGAGTTTACATTTCCTCAATTAATATAGCTTTGAGGTGTACATACTAGTCTTGTTCAAAAGACATCGAGTAATGCTGCTACTAGTCGTTGGATGATTTAATTATGACATCTACAATATCTTCTGGTATAAATAAAAGATTAATTTTAATAAAATCTACTAGATAATCCTAATCATTAAATTTAGATAAAAATTTAATTATCAAATCTTAACCATTAATTTTGATAAAAATTAAAATTTAATTTTAACTTTTATTGATTAAAATTGAATTCAATTTCGACTTTAAATTAAATAAAAATTATTAAAGATAATTTTATATATATCCTTTTTAAATCATAAAATATCGTATTTGTTCATCTTAATTTACAAATATCATATTTACCCTATATAATATTTCAAAAACGCTTAATTAACTTTATTCGCCCTAATTATAACAATAATGATCGATTACTTATACAAGAAATACAATCACGTCTCTTCGTATTATAGTGCTACGTATTTGCCGTCACGTCTGCTCTCCTCTTCGCGTCGATGTTTCTACCGTTGGTTAGAGTGTTGATGCGTATGTCGTCATTTTTTTACATTCTCATTTTAGTCGCGTTTTATTATTATTTAATATGTTTTTGTTAATGTTTAATATTTATTATTCTTTAAACCAACCCGTGTATCACACGAACATGTAATCTAGTATAAATATAAAATATTATCAAACATCCATGGGATTTGTAAACTATAAAAATTAAATTCCTTAATTAAGCAACAATAGAATAGAATAGTCATACATGATCTATGGGTTTCTAGTCAAATTAAGTTGAAACCACGGTACAATATTAGAGGTACGTTTCGTATTTGAATATATATAGTTGACTCATTATAAATATCGACCAACTAGCTGTATATAGTTTATGCTTAATTAACATGGTGAATTTTGATTAACTCGCTTTAATTGAGCTCTAATCAACTCATTCTCCTCGATCGTGTTAAGTTATTAACTAAAAGTCGCCGATATTTAGTCAACTTAAGCAACGCTAAACTAATGACTAATAGGATATATACGAAGATGAAGAAATATATAAAACGATGAAATTAAAGTGTGTTATCCGGCCTTTTAACATTACTTTATGTTATGATATATAAATATAAAAAAATCACTTAATGTATAAGTGTTTAGTAAAATTTAACAAAAATAATGCAACAGATCGATCCATGTGAATTAAAATATCATTTAGCATGCTTGTATTTTAGATGAATGTTCTATATAGTCCATACTTAATTCATAGTTCTAAGGGACTAATTTTAGACTTTGAATCAATGACATCAATGTTCCAGATTGCATTTTTAAGAAAAATTTGGGCGGAGTGGCATTTTCGTAATTCACATGTGATGTTTTTACAAATCACATGTGATTGTATACTGAATCACCTGTGATTGAATATTAAAATTTCAGGAATATGTTTTTTAAATGGACTTTATTGAACACAGCCCATGTTCTTATATTTGAGTTTTTACGTAATTTTTTTATTGTTTTTCCTGCATCTGTGCTACTTAAGAGACTATAATTAACTTAAAAAATCTCATAAACAACTCAAAAAACCCGTAATCAACTTTTAGAAAATCATAAAAAAGGGTTTTCTTGATTAAATATTCATCTACATTTGTGTTTTTACAACTTTTGACCAAACTCATTTAATAATGTTTTTATATTACCTATTACAAGCTATTACTCAACCCGATCCGATCCGTCTATTTTCTGGGCATAGAAATAGGTAAGGGTACAAGCTTACATTTTTTGATGGGTGTTTTGTTTGGATGGATTATATTAAACAGGTTCAATCAATATTATCCATTTCGATTTTGGTTTTAAAAGACATGGATCATATACATTGTAACTACTTGAGGATCCTAATCAAACCAAGCAAATTACAATTTTATTGGATTGACTTTTATAACTCTCTTTTTCATTATTATCTAAATATATGCTTAAGAGTCTAGATATTTTAAGTAAAGAATAGACACGTAATATTAAAATTAAGATAAAGTTGTCCAAGTTCAAACTAATTACCCCATAAAAAGTTAATCGAACCTCTATGTACATGTGAGGAGATAGGTTATTTATTATTAATGATAGACTAGGCAATGGTTCGTGGTTTGGCCTAGTGTTTGAGCCAATAATTATGCAATATTTAATCGTTTATGGTTGTGTGACATGGATTGTTTACTTCATTTAAGAGTAAAAGACAACATTTCACACAGAGTTTAACTCGGTTTATTGTAAACCACAGTCCCCACTAGATCCAGTTGTTGCAAAAGTTGTTGAGTTGTGGGGATTCCTTTGCACGCTCACTAGAGGTGGCGTAAAAAGAGTTCACCATGTGTGCATTCGTGAAAGCAGTATTAATCAATGGGATAACATATTTCGAAATCACATTGGGTGTTGTTTGAACAAGCCAACCATCCATATGGGTAGTATCAAAGGTAAATCGACCACCTTAGTATGCAACGGAATCAAAGACATTTGTGGCACGGTTATGAAACTCAAATTTTATTATAAGAACGAATCGGTAAGAGGAACACTCAATCCATAGCCACCTTATGAAAGGTTCATAGTAAAAGTAGACTGTCTATTTACCTATAATGAGAGTTGAAATTGTGTATTATTTGTTTCGGATATGCCCTTGAATTGAAGGTTATATACATTCCGTGAAAGGAAGTTTGATTCTTTCTCCCTGCAGTCGTTCATAGTATTGCTTTTGTATCGTATCCTTTCATTCGTGTCAAGCTATTGTTGTATAGTTGTTTTATTGTATATTATTATTAATGTGTGTATATGTGGACTGTGTGGTAGTCCAACTAAAGCCTTCGTATCGTCCACATAACTCTTATCATCTCAAAAAAAAAAAAAAAGGTAAATCGCCATCATCAATTGTCCCTGTACAAGGCTTCACCAAGCAACTGAAAACAATTTACCATGGCTTATTCAAATATAATCATACTGATTTATAATTCATTTTCTAGCATATATACAAAAATATATTCCAAAATTTTTGCATATCTGACATCAAAGCCACCACCCGACGTCGCAGATAGTTTCTTCAGGTCACCGGACAATCACAGCTCTGCCTACCCCCACCACAAACTGCCACCAACACGCTCATCAAACCACCAGCAAACTTACAAGTCCCAGCCGTCCTTCCTCCTCCTAAATTCAACCTTCCGGTCTATTAATCCTCCATACAATTTTGTAAACTTCTCCAAACACTTGCTTCTTACCCGATAATGCGCCTGCGTGTTCCCACTAATCGCGACGCCCGAAAACTTAGAAGTATCGATAGCCCAAGCTGGTTTCACATACTCCACCGCCACCTTTGCTGGCGGCGTAGCATTTGCATACAAGAAATTCATCAAAACATCCTCACAGTTGAAAACCTCATCCACTATATTCCGCCCCGCCTCTGCCTCTTTCCCCCAATACCTCTCAAATGCCACTTCACGGTCAACAAACGCCGCCCCGGTCAAAATCCTGTTATACCCGTTGTGTTTCCGAGCATGTTTCTCAGGTCGATACTTCAACGGAGGTGGCCCACTGACAAAGCGGGGGTAAAACCCAACCAGCCGTTGAGGGTTTTCCCTCCAAATTTTAAATCCACGTTCTAGATCGTCGCAGTTCATCATGATATCATCGTCTAGCTCGAGAACAGCTTTTGTCTTTATTAACGGGTCAGGCCTGAATCGGTTGTTCAAAGAGTTTTGCTCTTCAACCCGGATCCTCACATCTACGGCTGAGTCAAGATCACCCGGCTCTGGTGGTTTTCCTTTGTTCCAGATCACCACGATTTCACGAACAGAAGCACATCGAGAGTAATGCCTTACATACATTTTCAAGTTCCAAATTCGAGCATCATATGTCATTGCTAATAATGTGAATTGAGAATAATGACTATCAACAGGATACGGTTTTTCTGCACCATTTCCTCCATAGATGTACCCAAATCCAACACACAATATCACGATCGATAATATAAAAAGAAACATGAAAACAAGCTTACCCATGTAAGTATTCGAGTTTATAATATTCAACTGTAACCTCAGTTTCAATCTTTCCCACTCTAAGAAACCACTGTTTTTCTTCTTTAAGTTGTGGGTGATTGGAGTCACGCATTTGATGAACCCAAGCAGCCAACAAATAACGTAAACAATCGAACCAGCAACCAGTATGAAAGCACACCCAACCATGCGTCTACTAGTCACATCTCCAAAGAGAACCCTATCACCATCCGCAACCGCGACCCACTGCCCAGTGTTTAACCGTTGGACACTGAGGTGATGAGATCGAGCCCCATTCCATGCATTTTTACCTTTTGTTGGGCTATCCAACCCCAATTCAACTTCTACTTCTTTGTAATTGTACGCCGTAAGAACTTCAATCTTGAAAACACGAACACATTGTTCATCGTGAGCTAACCGATAGAGATTCCCGTTGTAAATAAAGGGCCTGCCTCCATTTCGAGGTCCTGAAACAGGGTTTTTCTTGTGCGGGAACCATGGACCAAATGGCGAGCTACTATACCAGATTTCAAGATTTTTGTAGGTCACTCCATTCTGATAAGAACCAAAAATCCAGTAAATTTCTTCGTGTTGTATTATAAATGTATCAATGAGAGGGCGTTCCAAGATGATATTTTCAAATTTCCACTTCAAAGGAAACTCTATTGCCCGGTAAATACGAATGTCCCCCTTTCCACTTCCATCGGGCATCATATATATCTAAAAAAATTATTCAACAACAAAAAATTGTTAGAAACATGTCAGTAGTAACGTGGCATTGATTGTTTACTGCTTTAATATATAGGTGAATATGGTAATACATGACTCTTAACTTATGGTTAAATTCCAAATAATCATTGTAGAGTCTCGTTGAACAATTTTGCCCTTATTAAATGACAATATAAAGGGTGGTTATATCCTTATAATTGAAATCGTTTGACTTCTCCTGATCGTTCCTCAAACCTGATCAAGTTTGTTAAATATCAACAAGCAAGTTATATTGCAACACCCAAATTCAAAAGAATTAACACATTTTAAATTAAATAGCGTCAACCAACAGAAAACATGAAGTAACAATGAATTCATGATCAAAACCAAAAAATCAGCGATTTAAATAATAATCTTACATGACGATTGTAGTCAAATACATATGGATGTGAAAGATGCCAGTCTTTATCCAAAGCCACTCCCATTTGTTCCCATGTTACTCCGTTATCCATGCTTCTTGCAACACCGATATCTCCTTGCATCGTCATTGGATTCTTGCTTTCGAAGAACGTGTAAAGAATATCATCCTGAATCATAAATAAAAGCTAAACTCAATAATCGATACTGAAAAATGCCATGAAAGACGACAATCTGACAGTTATAGTACCGTAATGATGCAAGTAGTTGAAAACAGACATTTTATTCAGTTTTAAAGATGCATGCTAAAATTTTCTTACTTTTGCTGTATATAGTTCTTGTTGACCTAGTCGACAATATAGGCGAACACCCCTCAAACATTGGTCTATGTTTCAGATTAAGAACGCGATGTTTTAACCTTTATTTGAAGCATTAGTTAAACGCTCAAATTGAAATTCCTAAACAAAATAAGACAAAAAAAGGTCAAATGTTTCTGCATGTCTTTGTTCTTTTTCTTCTACTCATTCTTTTCTTAACTTAATTACTATTTAGTCATGTAACATACTAACATGGATATTATTATTCAGTAAACCACAAAATGTAACTTTACTGCAGGCGAAAGATATTTGGGTGTGTGTTTTCTGGTGATTATTGGATCTCAGTAAATCAAATCAAATAACTAGTTGATTAAGTGGGTGCTTGTCCTGAAAGCGATTGAATGGTATTGAAGAATCAACACTTGATAACCAGTTGTAATGTTAAATGAGTAGTTTGAATTTGTGTTAATTAGACTAAAGTCTTTTTTAAATGATTTGGCAATTTCTAATTGTTTAAGAAGCTAATGATAAAAAAGACCCAAAGAATAATCTTGTGAAAATAGGAGATGCATGTTGTGAACTGGGAATTACTCTCAAATTAGGTTAAAGAAGGGATGAATAGATGATTTAAGTTTACAATTAGATCATTATTGTTGCAAGTGGTATAAGTTTTACTATACAAAACAAAGCTATATAGTCTCTAAGTAATCAAAATTCCGCTTACGCTGCATTGAAAACTAATTATTATGACCAAAATTCAGATTAATCTGATAATCAACTATGAAGCACACTTCATACAGCCCTAAGCCAAGGCCCAAGGGTAGGCATGTGGTTTCACATTTATCTCACTAGTCAGATTTCTTACAACTTCATATGTTTCTTCAGATCCGATCATTTTGGACCTAAATAATCAAAAAATCAAAATCACAAGACCTTCATCCTAACACTCAACATAGTATTACACTATTTCCAACTTCAAGTCGTCATAGTCAATTTAAACACGCATCCAAACACCCAAAATAAATATAACTAACATACGATTAAGATCATTTTAACTAAACAGAGTATATTAAGCAAAATTCATTTCATTTGATCATGAAATTGCAGGTAGAATGAAAAGAAATTACCTGAGCATACAGAAAAGGGTCAGCAACAAAATTACTTGGGAACCCAGAGCCAGTAACTGAAGCACAAGTCAAAATCGGGTTTGCTACAGGCCATGCCGCACTTTTATTATCCCATATATTCATCTGCAAGGTAATTCAAACCAAGACCACCTCATACTCAAAACCCCACAAAAGGTCCAAGTTTTTATAATATAAATAGAGAATGCATATATAAAAATTGTAGAACAGTGTCACCCACTTCATATACCACAAAATCCAGCAAAAAGAACCCAATTTCTATGATCAAATTGATTCCAAGTCAGAAAGATGAGCCAAAAAGTTGATCAAAAAAAGCAACACCTTTCAGTAATTTGATTCCCAGATCAAAAAGATGAGCCACTCCATACACATAGCCAACAAGTTCCATTTTTCTAAAAAATAGTTGTATCATTCAAACAAGAAACCATAGGACAGTAACACACACTAGTTATATCACTGAAAAAAATGGAAAGAAAAGGAAACTATTTCTTGTGTTTTGATTCCCAAAAATCAAAAACTCATCGCACCCAAAAAAAAGTTCTAAATTTCATTGAAGAAATCACAGAACAGTCATCCACAAAAGAATGGGATCATTGTAATTCCCTAAATTATTAAATAACAAAAAATGCATAAGAACAAGAACAAATGGATTGAAAACTTACAGCTTCGATGGGTTTAAGAGAAAAGGGGGAATCCCCATAGAAAACTCCGATTCCCCATGAACCCTCGTTATCCTCTTGACAACCGAGTGAAGAATTTTTATAATTCAAATTAGGGTTCCTGAACAAATAAAAGATATAGAAAATCCCAACTGAACTACACAACAGAAACGAAACGAACAAATAATGCACTGACGATGAACCGCGACCGCCATTGTCGTACACGCGCCACCGGAACCCGTGGGTTTTATCCGACGAGCCGCCGGTATTGCCCACAACCTGACTTGACCCCATGTCGCCCGAAAACAACGCCGGCGATTAAAAACAATCAATAATTAGCCCAGAAACAGATAAATTTCATAAGCAAAACTTGAAACGAGTAAAAGATTAAAAGTGCTTTCAAATCACGCGTAGCAGTTTTCATTGAAATCTGGATTTGCGATGGGGATTACATAAAGAATTTTATGTGAGTGGTGTTGATTTCTCCATCAAAAATCCCCAAAAATGGTGGTGAAGGAAAAGGTGGCGATACAGGGATAACGTGACGTGAGTCTAATGTGGACGATAATTTGGGTATGGTTTTGAATTTATTTATCATACGAAATTAACTAATAAAAGGTAAGCAAGTGATGAATGGGAGGGATACTTGAACGATGCTAGTAAACCAAACACCGCATGATGTGAGATATGTGATTATGATACGTGTCTTTAATTTACATTTTGCCGCGTATTAAACCCATTATATTTAAAGGCTTTGAATAAAGTATTAATTTCATCCCACCAGTTCTATTTAATTTATAGATTTAATCCAAGACTTTTAGCCCTTTAATTTAACGAGATAATTTATATATAATAAATTTTAGTCATGTATAACGAATTGGACATTTATATAATTATCATTTTTATCTCTCATTCATGTATATAAGGACATAGATATTAAATATTTAATAGGTAAAACAATATTACGCATGACTAACGTTTGTTGTGTATAGATCAACTCTATATATTTTAATAACATTACTAAAAAAATTGTTAAATAAAAAATGATTTTCTATTAAAATTATATAATATAAAAGTGAATTACTAATAAAAGATAACTGTAGCGGAATGATAAGTTTGATTGTGAAGCCAACAGGATTGGTTATGCGACGACTTACTTTTCATTTGAAGTATTGTACTGTACACCACCACTACTTCATGGTATTGTTGTGCAAGATGAATTTGTGGTTTCTTCATGTCGCACCAATTCATCTCTCTCACACACACACATTATTGACTAGGGGTGAACGTGTGTATCGAAAATACTGAACCAGACTGATACCATACCGAACCGGACCAATACCGAGTTAGATTTTTTGGTTCGAAACTCGGTATTTGAAATATTGCTAAATAGGTAATCATGATTAGGTTTTCGGGACTAGTACCATACGGACTAGGTAAAATAGGTACAGATACCATATATGAATACTCGGTACCGTACTAGGTACCGTCTTTGAATTAAATTCAATACTTGGTAAAATTAATACTGGTATCGGTCGGTACCGGTCCAACACCATACTCACCCCCTACTATTCACTATCCTCCTAGCACACTTTAGTTGTTATTTAAATTAAAAATCGGAAATTGTGGGGTATTTGAAAAACAAGTTTTTTTTCGGTTTGAAGTATAGAAAGAGAAAAGTGAATGGTAGGTGATGTAAAGTAAAGGTGAAATGAGCCTTGAAGCATGTAAAGCATAGATTAACCCACTCCTTTCGCTCAAAAATCCAAATCATAGGTTTAACATTTAACCTCTCGGTGTGTAAGTACGGGTGATAATTATCGATACGATAAAAACCTGACACACAAATAAAGAGGGTTGAGTTGAACATAACAAGAACGGTTATTTTTTGTTGGCCCAACAACCCGTATAAATAAATGGATCGTGTTCTGGTTGGGTAGTGTGGGTTTGCGGGATTACTAGCCAACCCGTATAATATTTTTGATGCTTTTTATTTTTCTATTTACCTTTTTATTTCATATATTTCGTATTTTGCTATTGGCTTTTCTCTTGTTACTTAATCCTCGTAAGCCTAATAAGAAACAAATCCATCGTTTCCCTTTTGTACCTTCGTCGTTTCGATATCATCGAGAGTAGATAACTAGATATCATTGAATAATCAATGTTTCATCATGTGTAGTTAATTGTTTGGTAGGGTTAAACTTTATTAGGTATTTTATATTTAGATTGTGTATTTTGACAAACAAGGGGCAAAATTAGTAAAACTAGACTCACCCGCCAAATTGTTTTAGATCTATCAACCCGTGATCCCGTATATTTAAACGTGTTGCACGGGTCGAGTCATGTTTCACGTATACGGGTTTGTTATTTCGTGTCACACCCTATCACGAATAATTATATATGTCGTGTTCGTGTTATGACCCGCCAACCCGATTACAACACGATTTTCACCAATATAATGCAAATATGTTTTTTTGTTCCCCTGGAAGGAAAGCGGCCACAAAATTCAATTACATGTTTATATAATTTTATTATTATATAAAAACAATTAATTATCTATGTTATTTGTTTTTCTTATATAACTTTTAATATACAACGTTTGTTGTAAACGTGAATATCTATTTTTTACCGTTTTATTTTTATCTATATTTTGGCATAAAAATTACCATATATTGTTTATCCAATAATTGTATTTTTTTCAATATTAAAAATTTTAAAGTTTTCACTGTTACGTTTGAATGAAAATTTAGAATAGTTCTATGAGTGTTTTTTTTTCCGTTAAAACTTTTTTCGATTGTGAGGATTAAAATGCTAAATGGTTATGTTGGATGTAAAATAAAATAAAAATAAATCATTGAATCGATTTGAAAATGAACATACTGGCGTATTACAATCCTACATGTTTAAATTTTTTCTTGCTTTAGTTTGAATATTCGCACTTAAATGTTTTTTTTGAAGAACAACTATACTTAAATACTAGTTTTTATATTTTACTCAACGTAAAATTTTGTCACATCATACGGTTTAAAGTAACTTAGTCCTAACAATTTTGTTCATGAGATGAAATATTCAAACGCAATGCATACTAATATTAATAAGGGTTATATGCACCAAAATATAATGAAATATGCTCATTTTAATATTTTGTGTAATAAACTAAACTTTGTTGATATTAATACAATAAACTACCCAAAAATTACATGTGTGTAGTGTGACTTGCAAAAACAGGTTAAGCATGTCACCTTGATTTTTAAATATTTTATTTTTACTTATAATTATTTTATTGCTACTTTATTGTTGTTATTGTTATTATTTATTTGAAGATCTGGACATTTCTTTGAAGATGGAGATCCCCATTTACAATATAAATCGAGATGGGTAGTCTGTGAACGAAGCATATCCACGAACAACATTAAACACAAAACCCAAATTTGTAATTAAAAGTATGAACATAAACCCAAATATTTGTGTACTGGGTGAATCCATGAACACATCAGAAATCAAGATGGAAAGAACACAATCCAACACATAAATCAACACCCAAATGTTCATCAAATGATAAAGAACAAATGAATAACACAATCGAACACACATATCAAACTGAAACTCATGTTTAAAAATCTGGAACACAAATCGAAATCAAGATCATAAATTGAAACTTTTGAATCTCATATCTTGAACACATAATCGAACTCAAAAACCTTCGGAAATCTGAAACTCGGATCTTAAAACCTTTGAAAATCTGGGACTCATATCTCGAAACCTTTGAAACTCATATCTTGGAACCTTCGAAAATATGGAGTCCAATAACCTTCGAAGGCTATGGTTATGGTGGAATATGTGACAGGTGGTAGTGGTGGTTATGGTGGAAGTTGTGGTTAAAAACGAAGACGGGGTTGGTTGAAGATGAAGCATGTGGCGGTGGCTAGGCCTGTTGAAAAAAACCGACTGACCAGTTGACGGTTCGGGAAGTTCGGTTTAGATATTTCGGTTATCGAGTACCCATTTTCGGTTATTTGGTTAACCTGTATGTAATTCGGTCCGGGTGTCGGTTGACAAAAATCCGGTGTTAGTATACCCGAATTTAATTTTTAAAAAACTAATTTGCTGCTTTGACTAGTACATATTGCAACTCATGTTATACAATTTATCCTACCAAACACGAACACAACTTCACCATTTCGTCGCTTGTTCTAGGACCGGCTTCAACGTCCTTCGAGTTCGAGAGGTAGTATATAGTTATTTTCTCTTCGTCTTTGCTACGAAAACTACTTCATTAGTTCATCGAGGAAGAGTATAGATATATATACATGTATGCATGTATGTATGTATTTGCTTGTGAAAGCTTGTCGAATGATTTATTTTCAAAGTGCCCTGCCATAAACCCATGCCATTTGTTGCCACAACCATACACAAACGAGAAGCAGTGGTTTTGTGACTATACCCATACATAAATACATGTATGTATAAATATTGCGTAAGAAAGCAAGTGAAAAAGTAGTCCATATTCCACAACAATTAATAAAAAAACAAAGAAATTTCTAGAAGGGCAAAACAATCAATTAGACTATTTTCCATCAATGGCTCCCTACTTCTTCTTCTTAGAAAAACAGACATTACAGCTATGCCATAATGTATGTGTGGTATACCCTTGTTTGAAAAAGTCAAATCAATTAGCCACATTACAACAATGAACATTTTGTTTACTTGATTATTTGGTTTTGATTTAGTTGATGTTCTTTTGTCATGATGATTTGTACATTTTGCTTTGAAACTTGTTTATTATTATGAATGTTTAGCCAAAAAATATAATAAAAAAATGCTATACAAAAATACCATTTAAATACTTGGCAAAAAAAAACTAATAAAAAATCCCCTAAATCGGGTATACCCAAAATTAACCAACCCAAACCGTACCCGAATTCTAACGAAACCCGATACTCGTAATGTAGAATGGTTCGGTTATCGGTTAGATTATCTATACCAAAATATCCATTCTAACTGACCCGAACTACTTGAAAAACACCCCTAGCGGTGGCGGTGGTGATTGAAGAGAACATCAACAGACAAACGAGAATTTGAGGGGGAGAAAGATTGTAAAACATGTAAACGAGTTTTATTGTAAGTGGTTTTGATTTTAGGGTTTCATTCATGGTTGAATACTTGAATCTAAGGGGTAGGAGTAAATTTCTTGTAGTTTGAAGATGACAAACCTATTGTTATTCTTAGAAGACGATGATGATCACAGGTTCATTAGGAGAAAAAAGATGAAGATAAATAATAATAATAATAATAATAAATAAAATAAAATATTAAAAAATGTGACATGCTTAACTTATTATTGCTGGTAACATTACACAATGTAGTTTTTATGTAGTTTATTGTATTAATATTAACTAAGTTTAGATTGTTACATAAAATATTAAAATAACATTATTACAATTGGACATAGATAACCCTCTTAATAAACTAAAAACTTATCTACTACTTGATAAAAAATTAGGGGGTGTTTGTTTTAGCTTATTTAAGGCTTATTTTCCGAGTTTATTTTTTATAAGCTAGTTTTTTCCGGCTTATTTTCAGACTTTTGAGCTTATTATGAGTTAGAAGAAGAAAATAAGCCGGACTTACGAAAAATAAGCCAGAAAAAACGAGCTTATGAAAAATAAGCCCGAAAAAAAAACCCTTCATAAGCTAAAACAAACACCCCCTTAGTCTGAATTAGTTGAAACTAAAATATTTTTAAATTAAGATAAACTAAAAGTCGGGTTTTATTGGCTAAAAGGGCGTGACATGTGTATCAATGAAAGGATGATAACCACGTTAAAAAGAACGCACATATATAAAAACAATAAAATTTGTGAAAATGGAAGAAAAAAAGAGGAATAGTTGATATGTAAAGAAGATATAAAAGTTTAGAAAAATTATATTTTCACCTATTTTATCTTCTCGTTTTATCTTTTTACTCATAGGTGTCTTCAAGAGAATGCAGGAAGTGTAACTATACCTGACCTATATTTAAGAGGGGACCCAACTTTTTATATACTTATATTATATATAGATATAGATATAATGTTATAATGTTATAATTTTTCAAAACCACTTAATAAAATAGAATATTATGATGCCCATATTTAAAGTAGTTATTCTATAAGCTCAAAAAATATATATATGAAATAACATTCATCGTTCAAGGATCGAGAAGAAAATACGATGCGTCAAGGCCGAGGTAATCAAGGAGAAACAAAAATATTTAATATTCAATCCATGTTACAAGTTAGGTTTGAGTTGTTTAATGTATCAAATTAATTTCAATTGTTTAAGTATATGCAATTATTACATATAGAGTCTTGTTGATTATTCCAGTAACAGTTAATATTCCAGTAACTAAGACATGTGCATAAATAAGTTCCTCGGAACCTGGGGCGGAGCTAGGATTTCTAAATAAGGGGGCCTCGTATACTAATAATACGCATAATATACGAATAACATAAAAAGTTTGATTATTTTGTAAGATAAATAAATAATGGGAGTTCGTTTAAAGACAATAAATTACGTGTTAAAATAACACTTAAAATCAATCGTTTTGTTACTAGTTAACATGTTTGTAACAAAATATTAAATAAAAAATATTTCGGATCATAAAAATTAAAATAATAACGATTTAATTTGA
>JAUEJL010073689.1:0-16230 GCA_032274825.1 Drosophyllum lusitanicum | reverse complement strand
CTATACTAATTGTGGGCCCCCTTTAGTCATGGGCCTTGGGCGGTTGCCCGGGTAGCCCGCCCCTTAAGACGGCCCTGTATCAGATAGAATGGAAGGAATAATCCAACAACGCATGGATGCTGCGGTCCAAACTGCTATGATAACCATGTAAGGAATATGGAGAGCTGAAGTAAGGTCTGAGGTACAACAAGGGTTCACGTATAGAGACTTTGAAACATGTAAACCACCTACTTTTGAGGAGGTTAATGATACAATCATAAGCAATTGCTGGTTGACTAAAACTAAGGAGGCATTAAGAACTAGTGGGTGTTTACCATAAAAAAAAGTCAGAAATGCCTCTAAGTTGCTGCGTGGAGGGGCAAAAGATTGTAGGCTTTACTACTATAACAAAAGGGGGAAGTATAGATTGAGGCGATGACCTGGAATCAAGTTAAGGAATTGTTCTTACTATAATTTACACGTAAAGCTCGAGTAGATAAGATTTAAAAAGAATTCCTCACTTTAAGACAAACAACTGAGCCTATTGATGAGATCAAAAATAAATTCCATAGATGGCCCGCTTTTGTCGTGAATATTTTGCAACGGAGTAGATGAAGATGCAACATTACATTTCAATACTCAACACAATATTCGTGATGTTCTAGCAACGGCTACCTATCATACTTTAGACGATATGACAAATATATCATGGAAAAGGGAACAAGAGCGTATTAGACAAGGAAATCAAAGTGGGAAGAGGAAGATAGAGCCAATTAATGTGTCGAGGAAGAAACCAACTTTTACACCAAGAAGGGGAGGACAGAATCACCCTCCTCCATGTGGTAAATGTGGGATAATACATGTAAGGGAGTGTAGATTGGGATTTTGAAGACGTTATGGGTGTGGAAAACAAGGGCATTCTGTTAGACCAAATATTGTGTTCATTATACTAGTTTACCTATTTTGTCATTTAGTATTGTAAATGGTAGATTTAGTAAATACCTTATGGGTATATATACTTGTCTACCTACCACTTATCAAATGAGCATTTCATTATCCTAAAACTTGTGTGTGTGAATTCTTAGTTCTCTCTCATCCATTCATACTAAGATCATACATCTTCATTGTGGATTTGCTCCAAGATCATTGATCATCATTATATTAAGGACCAACACATTCAACAATAGATTGTGCAAATCCTATTCAAGTGTGTTTTCAATATTATCAACCCGGCCATGTAAAAGCTCGTTGCCTCAAATTACTTCCTGCAGAAAAGAAGCAAGCAAATCCTCTACCACTTATCCGTATCAATACAGGAAAGGAGAAGAAGACAAAAGCAGCAAGGGCAAGAGGAAGAGCTTTTCAGCTCACTTCTGAAAAAGCCAAGACGGAACGAGATGTGGTAGAAGGTACCTTCCTTGTTAATGATATACCTGCTCTAGTATTATTTGAAATTGGTATACATAGATCATTAGTTGTTATTTCATTTTGTAAGTACTTCACCACTACACTTGTTAAACTAGGTTCTCCTCTAGAAATAGAAATAGATAATGAAAATTTTCTTATTGTAGATAAGAATAGAGATAGATACTTTTAAATTTCCTATTGACCATATCCCAACCCTTATCAGAAAGTTTCAAGTAGACGTTGCCATAGATTGGTTGGTCTCATATACACTATGATCAAAGAATAATACGGGTTCAAACCCCAAGTGAGGAAGAACTATCTATCCATTGAGAAGTCAAGAAGGAGAAAATAGCTATCTGCACACAATGGGGAAGGCAAGAAAGTATCTTATACATGGATGTGTAACCTTTCTAGCACATATAGTGGATACAATATTTGAGAAAAAGCAACCAAATGTCAAGGATGTGCTAGTAGTTCGTGATTTTTCTTATATATTTCCCCATGACCTACGTGGGATTCCTCTAGACACACAAATTAAATTCAAGATTGATCAGATACCACAAGGTGTACCAATAGCCAAGACATCTTCTAGACTAGCCAACCAGAGATGCACGAACTAATGAAACAGAGGCTTCATTTCATCAGACCCAACAGCTCACCATGGGGTGCTCCTATTTCTTTCGTGAAGAAGGATGAAACTTCCCGTATGTGCATTCACTATTGTGAATTCAATAAAGTAACTATCAAGAACAACTACCCGTATCATGGTTTTCAAAGATTAATCTATGATCGGGGTATCATCAACTCAAAATCAAGGAATTTCCCAAGATAGCATTGAGAACCCGTTATGGGCATCTTGAGTTTGTTTTTATGCCTTTTGGCCTAAAAAATGCTCGTACAACATTTATAGATTTAATAAACCGGGTATGCAAACTGATGTCAGATAGGCTTGTAATTGTGATCATCGAAGATATTCTCGTCTATTCTAACCTCCGGTAGATCGTGAATAATATAGTAAAATTTTAGAGACCTTACGAAAAGAGAAGCTTTATGCAAAATTTTCCAAGTGTGACTTCTAGTTACATGAGGTAAAATTCTTGTGTCATCTTATTAACAAGGATGATATCAAGGTTGATCCCTAAAGGTAGAGGCCGTAATGAAGTGAGAACCGCTTTAAAATCCTATAGAAGTTAAAAGTTTTCTTGGGCTGGCGGGCTATTACAAATGATTCATTCAAGATTTCTCAAAGATTGCAGTGTCATTGACCTAGTTGATTAAAAAGAATGTTGAATTCAAGTGGGGAAGCGACTAACACCAGGCTTTTGATACCTTGAAGTAGGAATTATGCAACGCACTTGTACCTACTCTACGAAATGGAATAGAGGGGATGGTGGTGTTTTGTGATGCGTCATACCATTTTGGGGATGTGTTCTAATGCAATGAGGAAAAGTTATAACTTATGCTTCTCGCCAACTAAAGTGCACGAAAATAATTATCCAGCCCATGACTTAGAACTGGCAGCAGTTTATTCACACTCAAGATATGGAGACACTACTTGTACGGAGTTAAATGCATGATATATATGGATCACAAGAGTCAGAAGTACTTTCTTGATCAGAAGAACCTTAATATGCACAAGAGATAGTGGTTAGAGCTCTTAAAGGATTATGATTGTGAAATGCTTTACCATCCCGGTAAAGTTAATGTTGTTGTGGATGCCTAAGTAGGAAGTTGAGGGTGATGCAAATGAAGATACATTCATTAAGAATGTCACCACTACTCCCTTTTTTGGATATCAATGAATCAAGGTCCATATATACAATTTGATAAAGGATAATAGTGATCTACTGACCTATTATGATGGTGTATAAGTTCCTAGTCATGAATGTATTAGGTAGGCTCTTCTTAAAGAAGCTCATAATTCCAAAACCTTAATCCATTTAGGAGCCACAAAGATGTATAAATATATGAAGATAAACTACTGTGAAAAGATATATATATATATATATATATATGTATGTATGTATGTATGTATGTATGTATATATAAAGACATGTCAAGAAGTTTTTAACATATTTTCAAGTGAAGGCAAAACACCAAAAGCCTCATGGAAAATTGCAACCTCTAGGAATACTAGTTTTGGAAGTGGCAACACATCACTATAGATTTAATACTAAACTTCCCAAAACCCCAAGATGATATGATGCTATATAGGTTGTTATGGATACACTAACTAAAAATGCATACTTTATTCCAATCAAAGGGGATTACTCTTTTGAAAAGATGACATATGTTTATATGAAGGAGATTGTGTCAAGATTCTATTGTCTCTGATAGGGACTCTATGTTTACCTCCGGGTTTTGGAGTAAATTTTGTAAATAAATGGGAATGAGATTACACCTTAGCACTACTTATCATTCTCAAACTGATAGGTAGAGTGAGCGAACCATTCAGACACCGGAAGATATGCTACACTCGTGTATTATTGATTTTGGTGGCATTTGGGATACACACTTGCCACTTGCAGAATTCTCCTACAATAAATATGTCATTTACGCATGAGGAAGGAAATGTAGGACTCCCGTCTCTGGGAGAAGTGTCACACAAAAGACACCGAGCACATACAGTAGATAGGTGAAGGACGTATGGTTACCCGATGCAAACCAAAGAGTGTTAGATAAAATAAGGTCACCATTGGAATTTCAGGTTGGAGATTATGTGTTATTGAAGGTGTCACCACTGGATAGAAGGTTATCGATTTATAGGTCCCTTTAAGATAATTTCACAGGTCGGAAAATTGGCCTACCAACTAGAACTATCTGAAGATATGTCCAGAATTCATTATACTTCCCATGTCCTCGCATCTTTGAAAGCGTTTAGTAGACAGGTCAACATTTGTCCGTCTCAAAAATGTGATTATTGATGAAAAGTTAAATTATGGTCAACGGGATAGAAGGTTAAGAACATGTGTAACAAACAAATTGGACTTGTGAAAGTACAGTGGAAGCATAGGAAGGGTTCTTGGAAATCAAAGAAGAAATGATGCCGAACTATATTGAACTTTTCAACAAATAGATTTGGAGGATAAAATCTTACAAGTGGGGAAGAGCTGTAACACCCTAAGGTTCGAAATATTAGTTTAGTTTATTATTTAATTATTTAAAAATAGTTTTATAATATAAAAACTTTATGAATATGTGTATGATGAAATATAAGGACTAAATTGTCGAATTTAAACTTAGAAAGTTCAAGGACCGAAAGTGTCAAAAGGCTATAATTAAAAATATAAATAATCTTGATTATAAAAATCAAAAGACTAGAACTTACAAAACATTGAGGACCGGAACATTTATGGTGTAGAAGAGCAATTTTGCAGTTGCAGTTCATAAGAATAACTTGGTTAAATCAACACTCAGCAAAGGTATGATAGTTACTAATCCTCTTTTGTATCAAGTTCAAGAGTTAAGGTCTAATTATGATGTAATTGTTGAATTACAATCCTTAGATGCATATTAGTGTGTTTTAAACAACTCCATAGGTTGTTTGAGTGTAAGGAACACTTGGATGTGTAAAGAATTTGTTTACTTAAACCAAATGGATAAAAAACAAGAGTTCTTCTATACCGACCCGACAATTCAAGTAATTATTTTGTAAGTGTTAGTGTCTGCGCCTCGGATACACGCGTACCGACATCACTACTCATGAAGCACGGACCTATTGGGTCACGCGCCAAGGGTTGATCTCGAAAGCACACCCTAAATAGCAGAGAAAATTAAACTAGGGTTTGTGAGGACCTTCACGGGCCCATACGGGTCATGAAGCGGTTGTGAGGTGCAAACCCCACACGAGGGTTCACTACTCAGATTCACAACCCGTGAAGGCCCATGAAGAAAGAAGTCAAAGTGACACTTTAATTTTATTGGACCTTTGTGTTGGTCCAATGATATGACACCCTTTTGGCCGGCCATAAGTGCCTCTAGGGCTTCTCCCAGTTCTATAGTAGTGCCTTATTCACTCTCTTGTAACACTCTTTGCCAACTTGAGAAATACACACATTCTTGCACACTTTGAGTTCTTTAAAGACAAGATGACTAAGGTTGGTTCTAGGGAAAAGAAAAAGGGGGTTGTTCTAGAGTTTGTACCGAGTCGTGAAGGTATAGCTTGGACTGCTAGGAACTAGTAGAGGGGTGCCATCTCATGCTCTTTTATCATCCTCACAATCTCCTTTGCTCTAGAGACATCTATGGTATAAATTTTCTCCCTTTGTTGCTATTTTTAAGTTGTTATATTTTGTGTAGTAAAGATCCACCTAAAGGGGAACTATGGCACATGGTTTGAAAAACCAAAATACTCGTTTTTGTTACCTATTGCTTCCGTTGTGCTTGGTTTCTTGTGGCCCTAGATTCCCTTCGGTTAGAACATATTTATGAGTTTTAGCAGTGAGGTATTTAATTAAAGAGATGTGTGGGAGTAAATATTACTTTTATTAGGTGTTATTTTTTTCCTTGTGGTATTTCATAAGACTTGTATAGTTTGTGGTGGATTAGTAAAAAGAAGAAAACTTAAGGACTCAACTTTAAATTCTAATAAATTTTTGTTAAGGGTGATTGTGAGTTACAAACTATTCATTTAGCAAAAGAAATGTGTGTGTGTGTGTTTGGGTTGACAGAGAAATTGAGAGGGGGATTGAGCAAGTTGTGAAGAATTCTGCAAGGTTTTGTTGCCATTTATTCCAAGTAAGTTTTTCAATCCTTCAACATGATTAATTTCGAGTTTAGATGAAGAAGTGTTGGGTTTGAATATTTGAAACATTCGACGGGCCCGATTAGAAATGGTGAAATTGATTGATTAAATAGTGCAAAAAGATGAAATTGATTATTAGGATGCATTAGTTACGTGATTAGATGATTTTGGTATAAGAAACTTGAATTAAAACTAATATTTTAAAATGATTGATGATTCAAGAATGACATAACCGAGTTGTGATAATTTGCAATTCATTCATATGAATCGATAAGTGTTATTTGTGATATGGGGTTAATTCGCCTTGGGCTTGAGTCCCCATGCACGGTTTTTGATTCTGAGGTTCCCAATTAGGCCGTGGTTATGATTTGCGATTCGCTAGTTTTCAATTGATTCTGAGGTTCCCAATTGGGCCGTGGTTATAAACTACGACTAGGGTTTTCGATTGCTAATTTACCATTGGATCATTTTTATTGAGGTTTCAGACTCTTGTTTACAATTTAACGTTTTCATTGGGATTTATGATTTGAGTTTACGATTTCGGTGAATTGCAATTGGGTTGGATTTTAGATTGGGTTAATTTGTAATTGTCCGGATTGTAAATTGGATTGTTTTGCGATTGTGATTTGTGATTTAGTGAATTGCGATTCCTTATATTTGCGACTCAACAACTTACGGTTAGAGTCCGATTGTAGGGTGTTTCGTGAGCTTGGTTGTTTTCGTGTGAACTCTTAGATGACTACTTTTGCTTGACCTAAGGTGAGTTTAGTTATTTTCTAAAACTGAGTATGAAGACAAAATTGTTTTTGAATGGATTTACAATTTTTGCAATGATTTTTAAAGATGTACACGATTGGCTAAGCTAAATGGTTGATTACGATGTGTTTAATGGATTACCTAACGATGCAATGGGATTATGTTATTATGATGTTTATGATGTGAAATGTGTATACAATTATGATGATATGAGAACGGGGGCGAGGATAGACTTATCCCAAAGATGTAACAATGATGCCTATGAGGTAGATTGTACCTTCTAGGACTTGCTAGCATGATGATGGTTAGTTGTCGGGTTTTCTAGACAACCTTGGCAACAAGGGTGTACATGTGCTTCAAGTGCTAGTATATTGGAATGGTGTTCGACCAACGATGACGAGGACAATGCACATAACACCACCAGGGTGAAAGGAAGACCTACAAATGAGAGCACCGGTTGTACTTTCACCTGAAAGGCTTATGTCGTAGTAGCTAAAGCAGAGGAACCATAGGAGTTTGAGTACAAGTGGGAGTTTGGCGTGCTTGGTACTAGACTTGTCGGGCACGCTTAGTTATTGAACCAAAGTGAGTTTGGACGGACCTTGGGACTTAGCAGTTGCCGGGCACGCATGCGGTACCAATGTGGATAGCAGTTTCTACGCACGCATGTGGTACCGATGTGGACGGACTTTGGATCCCTAGTGGTTGCGAGGCCGCATGTGGTAACTTGAGGTAGCGATGGTAAACGATGTATTACGATATACACCACTTAAGAACGATGATAATAATGTTAGTGAAGAAAAGATGTATTAAGATGCTTGTGATGATAATGGTGTTTGATGATGTTAGAAAGCTTAAAGATGTATATGATGATGTTTAATGATGTTACATGACCATGCGGGAATAAAACGATGAAATCAGATGAGTGAAGTTAGTAGTTGGGTTTTAATATTTTTAAACCTAAATCCGATTTACAAATGTAAAATGTGTTAGTTTGTTGTAGCTACTGCCAACTCGGGAAGCATAAGCTTACACTTATTTTTTTAAATGTGTCTTGTACTTGTGCAAGTGGCGTAGGTGCATGTGGCTTGGTGAGCTGGGCACGGCTATGCAGAGATAGTCTTAGATGTTTTTATTTCTAATGTTAACTTGTTGGTTAATAACTTTGATATCGCCTTATTTATATATTTTTTATACGCGATATTTAGATGTTTAAAGACTAATATTGCACAAAAATTGGACAAATGGTACTTAATATATGTGTTTTTTGAATATCGGGTTACAAGAGAGTATTGACGAGAAGTTTAAGCGGAAAAACGGAAAAAGATTCAAGATTTGAAGAAATATCAAAGAGTCTAAAAATTGATGAACACGATGCATTTGTGTGAATAAACGTGACGCGTTGGCGAGGATATAGCCTAACTAAACGGGCGAACTTCACGTGACGTGTATTCGACAGAATCCCAACACTATATAAACACTTGTTCTAATCTGAAAAAGGGCACACAATCATTCTTAGCCAGCCCTATCTAGGGTTTCCACATATGAATATTTGGAGATCTAGACTAATGTTTTGCTAATTGGTTTTGGAAACTGAAGATTTGGAGTCTACATCATAAATCTACATTCGCTTAGCTATTACAATCATGTTTAGTTTACTTTATTATCCGTTGCTATAATCTTCAAATTATGGACTAAAAGCTCTGTAATCTCTACTTAGACAAGATGAACTTTTGATTTTTAGTTAGATTTTATTGATTTGGATTATATGGAGTTATATATTTGTTATGTTTAACTTTTTCAAAGATCCATTCATGTCAAAGTTTCTAACTTTATGCTTATTGCTTTTAGATTGTGTGCATAGATAGTGTACACGTTTCATCATATCCTAGCACTATAAGGTACTAAAGGGTCACACAGCTGCACACCCAACTCGAACCAAGTTCATAAAGATACATTGTGTGTGTTGATAATTAATGGCTAAGTAATTATCTAAGGAAATAAATAATAAATAGTTTATTTATCATTTGGGAGTAATTAAATATTAAGTTTAATATTTAATGGAAGGATTAATTAATAGTTATTAATTAATTATTAAATTAATTAATAAAGATTAATTGATTAAACCTAGAGGTTAAAGAATGCAAAATGTTCAAACTTTTGGACTACGGGCTTTCTAAACGGGCTTAAGGCTTAACCATTTTAAATATGTATTTAAATGGGACTAATCCTTGTTTTTATAATAAGGAAAACTAAAAACCACAAGAATCCAAAAGCTCTCCCTCTCTCCCCTCGTCGGCCGACCCTCCCCTTCACGGCGGATGTGTTTTGCGGCGGTGATCGCTGGCGACAGCCTCACGACGACGTCCGTCCTCCCTCACGGCGGCAGTCCCTCGGCGAACCCCTTTGGGCAGCAGCGCTAGGCGGCGGTAGTAAGGCCCCTCCTTGGCGGCGACGATGGTGGTTAACAGACACGCAATCAGTTTTTGCAGTTATTTTTCGTGGCGGTCTAGCAGTCAAGTTCAGTAGCTGTGTATCCCCCTATAGCAGTCTAAAGGTATAAAGGGTATAGTTTGTTTAACCCTAAACCGTTTATATATATTATTTGTTTGTTCCCCTACTTGATTTAGTTGAGATCGCTGGTTTTGGGGTTTGGTTTTATTCCTCTGTGCTTATGTGTTTTGATCCCTTAAACCTTAACAATTGCTAAGTAGTGATTCTTCACATCTTGATTGTTTAAATCCAAAAAGTTGCTTGCTTTATTGTCTTTCTAGTTTCTAAATCTTTGTTTCTTTGATTCCTAGGATTAAAGTTTGATAATTAGTTTGCTTTAGTTGATAAAGTTCCAAAATTCCCCTTTTATTTCTTTTTAGTAGTTTTTAGTTAGTTTAATAGTGAATTAGTGGAGTTATATTTAAAATAATATTCGTTCACCAAGTGTTCGACACCCGTACTTATTTAAACAATATTAGGTTCTCTTGCCTGGTTGTGTTGTAATGGTACTTAAATAATTCGGATTTTATAAATTTAAAACCGGTACACTATACGCACATCAACTTTTAAAGATTGTGAACATTTATTACAATGGTTTACTACATGGTAACATCATGGTTTCTTTTATGATGATATTTTGCTTAACGGTCGTAACCATTTTGCCTTTAATGAAGTTATTAATTATTCCGCAACGATGTTTTAAAAAATTAAGTTTTGAATTTTAAATATTAAGTTATTAATTTCTGTTAATTTGAACATTCTTTAAGTCAATCTTTAACTACAAATACAATTGTTCTCGTACACACACGTGTGTGTATATATAATATACACACATATACATACATAATAATGTTTAGTTATCAAATTGTATCCAAGTTGTCACGTTTTGTTATTGTGTGTATCGGACTTTAAAATTCTCTACTTAGTTATCAAAATATATCCAAGTTGTCATGTTTTGGTATTGTGTGTATCAGACTTTAAAATTCTCTATTGTGTGTATCAAAAATTTAATTTGACGCTATTATGTGTATTAAACTTTCTATTATATGTACTAAGCTTATACATTTTTTTCCTTTTTATGTAATTGTATTTATGTGATAATAGAAACGTGATATCATGATACGAAAAGATGTAATTGTATTTATGTACAAACCTCTTATTACAATTAGAGTAACGTGATTATGTTTTTATTGGTTTTAATTAAAAAGAATATAAAATAATTATAAAATATTTGAAAATGATAAAATATTAAATTTGGTTAAATATGATATTTTGAACTGTTATAAAGATTAAATATTATATTTACAAATTAGGGTTGACAAATATAATATTTTAAGTTTTAAGAGGGGCATATATGAAACTTATCTAATAATTTTGAATCAAATTTGACCAATAAAAATTGAAATTGAAATTTTAGTTTTGATTTAATGGATTGTTAAAAATTAAGCAATTGATGTTATTTTATTAAATGAAGGGTTAGGATTATACAAAAAATTTGATGAATGTTATTCTTTTATTTATATTAGACTAGATTATATATCTGTGTGATACACGGGTTGGTTTAATAAAATAATAAATATTAAACATTAATAAAAAGGTATTAAATAATTATAAAATATGAAAGAAATGACGACATACAACGTCAACGCTCAGATCAGCGGTGGAAATATCGACGCGAGGTTGAGAGCACACATGAAAAAAGAAATATGGTATCATGATATGAAGAGACATGATTGTATTTTTTGTACAAGCTATCAATCATTATTGTAAAATTAAGATAAGGTCAAATATTTATTGTTATGAATAAAAAAATTAAAAAAATTATAAAATGATAAAATTAAAAAGTTGGTTAAATTTGATATTTTTAAACGTTAGTAAATTAAGATGGACAAATATAATATTTTAAGGTTTAATAAGGGCATATATGTAATTTCTCTAATAATTTTGATTTAATTTTGACTTATAAAGGTTAAAATTAGAATTTTAATTTTGATTAAATAAAAGTTCAAGACTAAGTAATCAAATTTATTTTATTAAATGAAAGGTTAGACTCATTAAATACTTATGTGATATACGGGTTGGTTTTAAAAATCATAAATATATTAAATATTAATAAAAAAGTATTAAATAATTTTAAAATGTGAAATAAATGAGAATCTAAATAATGATAACAAACGGCGTCATCACCCAAATCAGCGATAAAAGCGTCGAGCCCGTCGACACAAGAGAAAGAACAAACGTAAAGGAACAAACATTGGGTTGTCATGATATGAAGAGACTTGTATGTCTTGTACAATCCATCGATTATTATTGTTAATATTTAGAAAATATTTTAAACCGATAAAACTAAAAATTTGGTTAAATATGGTAGTTTAAAATATTATAAAGAGTAAATAAAATATTTGTAACTTAGAGTAGACAAATAGGATATTTTAAAGTCTAATAAGAGCATATATGAAATTATCTATAAAAATTTGTATTCAAATTAATTTTGACTAAGAAAGTTAAAATTGAATTTCACTTTTTATCAATATGGATGTTCAAGATTATATAATTAAAATTGATTTATTAAATGAAGAGCTAAGATTATATAATAAAGTTGATTCAAAATTAGTCTTTTATTCAGATTAGAAGATTAGAAGACAGAGTTTGTTGATTTTTGCGGTGAGTAATTGTTTATTTTTTTAATGTTAATTACACTGATATTTCCTCAGGTTTACGCGAAGTTATGAATTTGATCATTAGTATTTGTTTACATTTTGTTCTCTCGGTTCGTTAGCTCTAACATAATCTTTTTAAATTTTCTAGAATACCTATTTTACTCCTAATTAAAACTAATTAAAAGATAATCCATACATTGTTTTTATTATTTAAACAACAAAATATATATTAACATTGTTTTATTGAGCTCTTTAAGGAAGAAAAAGTAACAGAAAGAAGGCTAAGGAAAAAAGCGTATATAATTAAGTTATGTTTTTGAGTTAGTTTTTTTATCCCTCTGCATCAAAAGCCTGGAGGATACACAATCTTGGTAATTTTCTTTCATATCCCTCTCTTTCCTTCTAAAATAACTCATGAACCGAGAGCAAATTAAGCTTAATCTCAACCCCCTCATTCTTGTCCAATCTCTCTCTCTCTCTCTCTCTCTCTCTCTCTCACTCTCTCACTCTCTACTGCTTCCTAGTTCACTATAACCCTACTCTCGCTTGCTTTATCTCTTTCTCCCCCTTATTCACAACCTCCAATGCTCGCTCACCATGTCCAGCTCTTGTGCGCATCGAGACCATCACCATCGCATGCTCGCGATGTTTTTCTCAATAAATCTCGAGCCTTGCACATCTAAGTTCATGCGATTTGTGTGATTTTGTGAATGATATGTGATTTTGTGCGTATGGTAGTTGTAGCCACCACCGTCCTCAAAACCATCGCCAATGCATAACCACACATATCAATCATCGCTATTCCCATTGCCGGATCCTAACTGTAAGTACCATCACCATCACCGACTCCTAAGTGTGTTTAGGTGTAAATCTTCCATCTATCAGCTTTGAGTTGTTCAATTTGTTATTTTTGTGAATTTGTGGATCAAGATCGGTTTGGGTCGATCTATGTATGCGATTTGTGCGATTTATGAATCAAGTTCCAAAATCTGTTCATCGATTTTGTGGCGGTGGTATATGGTATTGTGGTGGTGGTGGTGCAACTTTGCTAGGTGTTTATTAAGTTCAAATATAAATTATAATTAAGGTTAGAGTGAAATCTGCTCAAGAATTGGTTTAACTCTATATTTAAGATTTGGGTATTCTCGATATATTCTTAGTATCATAAAAATGAAGAATTTTCAAGAACATACAAGAGAATGATTAGGAACTCAAATATGTAACGAAAATTCATAGTAAATGCAATTTAACATAAACTAAATTTATAAATTTACTTAATTGTTAATAATTTATGTTAAACAAAAATAATAGACATGATTAATTAGTAAGATTATTAAACAATTAATTTTTACATAAAAACATTTTACTTAAATTAATAAAAGGTATTAAAGTATAAAGTAATATGAATAAATAATTTATAAATAATTGAAAGGTGAGGGAATAATATGTTGTGAATATATCTAAAGTGTCAGATAGGTGAAATAGTCATTTTATATCTATTTAACAGATGTTATAACAGAGACTTAGATATAATTTACAAAGTACGTGGGTAAAATCCATGATATTTTATGAAATGGAGTAACCAAGCACATAATTAACACTTGTTATAAACTATGCACATATATTGCATTGGCAAGTTTATTTTCTTAATTCGTTATTTCATTTTGTTTAAATTCAGACTTAGATTGTAATTGTTTAGATCAAAGGTCTATATGGATAAATTTAAAGTCCCCGCGGTTTGAATAAAATTGGAACTGTTTTTTTCCAAGCCTCTCTGTCTGGAATATCTTTTTATTAAATTACATAAAGTTTATTATTTATTTTATATTTTATTAGTTTTATATATGTATGTATATATATGACTCATTTGAGAACTATTCTTATTACAAGAACGTTAAGAATCAATCTTGGCTTTTGATTAAATCATATCAATGACTATAATACTAATAACTCATTAATAAGCTCTCATTAAACGAATGTTATTTTGGAAAAATTAGTGCTTATTAGATAATGACTCATCCACCGGAACGTCGGCTGGTAAATATATAAATGACAAAAAACCTTTATTAATGACAAACTATTTCAGTGAAAGTTAAATCGAGAACTGTTTTAAAAAATTGTCCCAGAAAGAGAAAACTATTTGTAACATCATTATAATGGCCAATTGATAGGGGAATTTTAATCATTTATACCGTGAATTACGTCTGGATAAACTGTCGTTAACGAACGGGGCTCGATTTTTCCAAAATACCATCATTAATTTGCCATTAATCTAGTATATATATTTACACATACTAGATTAATGGATAATAAACGATGATACAGTGTGATTACGGTAAAAGGAAAAAAGAAAAGAATGGTCTTACATGAATATTGTCCTGTATTTGCAGCGCTTTCTCAAGTCTACCGAGGATTTGATCTATATCTGGACGTTGAGATTCTTCCTTCAAACAGTAATATGCTGCTTCCGAGAAGATGCGGAATGATTCCGGATCCATTTGTTTCCATAAATCCGGATGAATCAGATCATTCAGATTTCCTTGTTCATAATGGGATTGCGCCTGTTGAATAGAAAGACTTTCATGGTGGAGGTTACTGGGGATAGCTGTCCTTCCACAAAGTACTTCAAATAATACAACACCCAAGAAGTAGATATCCGGCTTTTCAAAAATGGAACCGTTGTGTTTATGTCCATACCAACGAACATATAACTTGGGTTCCCGGTTATTATCTAATAAAATCTTTGAAGTTCTGAGCTCACAATTTATGACCATAGAAGTATCATAATGGATGTAATGTAACGCACGTGCCATACCAACACATATGCACAATCTTTGCCTCCATGTGAGGTTCCAGTAATTACTTACATGTTTGTCAAGATTCCCATTGACCTCACACATGTATATGAAGATCAACCGACCACTCTGATAACAGAACCTATGAAAAGGGAGAATATTTTCATGCTTGAGGCGGGTAGAAGAAAGAATCGAAATCTCTTCCCAGAAATCTCTTCCCTCGTCCTTGTCTGATCTCCAAGCAACGATGGAGATCGGCACACCGGATATCAAGAGCTGTCCTTTATAAACCTTTCCGTCTGCAGCTTCTCCAATGAGATTTTCTTTAGAAAAGTTGTTGGTGGCCATTTGTATCTCTTCAAATGGGATCCGTAAATGAGAAAGTAGATCTTCAGACATGATCGGTGTTTGAGTTTATGGGAGAAAAACAAGAGTAGTTAAGAGGGGTTTTGGGATTGAAAAGGGATATATGAAGGAAAAAAAGAATATATTCAAGTCATAAACACACAAATATCACGTTAACGCTTGTGTATATATAGAAGAAATTAACTTTTATTTATATATATATATATATATATGGGAGGGTTCAAACGAGAACTGTTTTTCATACGAGAACTGCGAGAACCAATCTTGGCCCTTGATTAAAATAAATCAATGGCTAATAATTTTAGCGGCTAATGATTGACTCATTAATGACTAATGATTAGCTCATTAATGACACATTAACGAGGGGTATTTTGGGTAAATTAAGTCTCGCAAACTAATGACGGATCACCCGAACGTAATTCACGGTTGGGGAATATATATAAATGACCAAATACTTCTATTAATGAGTCATTAATAATGTTACAAATAGTTTTCGCAGTTCTTATACGAAAAACAGTTTTCATTTGAACTTTTTCCTATACCTATATATATATATATATATATATAGTGAAAAGATCATTTGAAAACTGTTTTTATTGTGAGTACCGCGAGTACCATTTGTAACCGCCATTACTGCTTATTAATAGGGGCATTTTGGTCTTTTATATAACTTTCCAACCGTGAATTACGTCCGGGTGAGTTGTCATTAAAGATCGAGCTTTGATTTTCCTGAAATATCCCTCATTAATGCATCATTAATGATGCATTAATGTGTCATTAATGAGCCATTAATGAACAATCATTTTTATTGGTCATTGATTTATTTTAATCAAGGGCCAAAATTGGTTCTTACGGTACTCGCAGTAAAAACGGTTCTCAAATAAACTATCCCTTATATATATATATATATGTGTGTGTGTGTGTGTGTGTGTGTGTGTGTGTGTGTGTGTGTGTGTGTATAGTGGGAGGTTCAAATGAGAATTGATATTTAGGTGAGAACGAGAGACTTAATTTTGACCCTTAATTTAAT
>JAUEJL010073678.1:0-16230 GCA_032274825.1 Drosophyllum lusitanicum | reverse complement strand
TATATAAATAATTATATATATATATATATATATATATATATATATAAACAAATATAAAAAAAACTCATAATGATAGGTTTATAATGTAGTTTATCAATCTTTTTCTTTGTTTTAGGTATATTAAACCACCCTTATAACTGAATAACTATATATATTCCGTTCATATGGCTCCGTACCTCTAATACACTTCAAAAAACATGACTTATAATAAGTATAGGCATGTCAAACTAGAACTTATCATACACGAAGCACCTTAGACCATAATGGTTTGAGACGGGTGACGAGTCATCTTGTCGTCATAAGTTCATAACCGGTGACAAACAGACTACTTTCCCCAAATCACCGCCCCTTCATTTCACAATCAACCATGTAAACCCTACACGCTAAATTCGACATTAGTTCATGTAATCCATCATCAATTTGTAGCTATATTCTCTTGAGCTTTCTTAACTCGACTCAGAAAGGGTGAAATTCTCTCGAATTTCTAGTAGATCCTCACTTTTGCGGACCAATTTGCGACGATGATGAAGCTTTGAAGTACAGGTAGAATTATGAGTAGTAGAAGCCACCCCGCTGTGCACCCGATAGATATTGAAATTCCCCAAGTAACTGAAGGAGCTGACGCTGAAAATGGCGTCCCGCCGGATGATAGAGTGAGAATGAAGGACGTTCAAGGCATGCCCGGAACGCCGGCCGGCCTTGCCTTGCGTTTATTTCAGTTCAGCTTTGCTGCAATTTCCGTTGCCGTCATGGGCGCCACCAGTGATTTCCCCTCCGTCACCGCCTTCCGGTAACCATAATATCACCGAAACCCTATCCCTTGTGTATTTACTTTTCATACTTTGATTTGAGTACTTATTATAAAATTGCTAGGTATTCGTTAGATCAAATTCGAATGTATTAAAGCTTAGAGAAATCCAGGTTGTCTGAAGATTAGCATTTTACTTCGTAAAATGAGGGCTGTGTTTTCATATTTTCTGTCAAAGAGTGCTTTTTCCATCTTTGCTAGTGTATTGCTTGTGCAGAATTTGATTTCTTTATAATGATTTGTAAAGTTAATTGCTTGTTTAGTTACAATTTTAGGAGTTCTTTTCAGTGACTTGATCATGAAATAGGGTTTCATCAAGTGATGCTTGTTTATTTTTGTCATAACAGATATCTTGTTGCAGCTCTAAGCTTGCAATGCCTGTGGAGTTTCTTACTTGCAATTCTTGATATTTATGCTCTTTTAGTGAAGCGTTGTCTTAGAAACCCGATAATCGTTGGCTTATTCACAGTCGGTGATGGGGTAAAATTCTTTATTTTGCAGCTTTCTGTGATATGTTTGCTTATGTCTACCTTTGGGAAGGATATTGGATATCCTTGTATCATGTCATCTTTATGATGTGGTCCTCTAAATTTATCAAGATATGCCATAATCTAACTTATGCGGTTTTCCGAGCATGCAGATTACATCGACTCTTACATTTGCTGCAGCGTGTGCATCGGCTGGTATAACAGTTCTTATAGGCAACGACTTTAATAACTGTGCAGAGAACCATTGCACCAGGTTCGAGACCTCCACAGCTATGGCTTTTGTTTGTTGGTTTGCTGTTTCACCTTCATTTTTCTTGAATTTCTGGTATCTTGCATCCAGATGATACCCCCAGAAATGTAGTATATAGTTTGGTTTTGATGAAGGGTGTCTTTTCACTTTCTGTTATGATCTCTAATCAATGATTTTGACAATGATTAACCTTTGTTTGTATGAAATTACCATCAAGTTAACATGCACAGGCTGTTTCACTCCTCTTTTGCTTACTGTTCATTCAACCTATCATCACCTGTTGACTTTTGAACGTTATGACTTGTTAAATTTCTGACTACTGATGGTGATTAATTGACATCTCACAATAGGTCGACTTTTATCTTGTTTACAGTTGGTACCTGGCCAACCATTCTTAGTTTTCTACAATGGTCACTTTTCCATTGATTATGGTCATTGATGAGTGAAAATGTCTTAGCTAGTAGATTGACCTTTCCCCCCTTGTTTACTAATTGATAGTCAGCTAAAACTTCAAAATGATGGTTGGCAATCTGTTTTATCTATCAGATCGTTTTGCCCTTGCCCCTACACTAGCGGACATGATTTCCATTTTCAAGGGTATACGGTTCAGGCTCCTTTGCATCCCTTGAAATCCATTTTCTAGTTTTAGGAAGTCTTCACAATAAGCAGCTAGTACTTTGGGAAATTTTACGAAAAATGTTTGAAATTAACTCAATTCAAGTTGATTGAGCCTGCGCTACTCTTGTAGACTTTCAAGTACTAAAATACTCAACCCCCAGAGCTGGTGAGGCTTATTGCCCTTGTGTTAAATTACATTTTCAGCTTTTAGTATGTGTGTATTGTGTATTTTAAGACATACATACATTTCAACCTTTATTGAGCTTGTTAAATTACATTTTCTTGCAATTCACCGGAAGGGAGTGTCATGGACCACTTGTTGAATGATCATCAACTGAAATCCATATTTCTTTGATGAATCTCCATTTTCATCCATCTTGAATATGTTCTTGAACATACATTTTATTTTGGTGACCAGTAACATTCTTTCTTAAGCTGTCATACACACTTTCCGATTCCTTCAGATTTATTGTCCGGAGATAGTTGCCCCCATGAACATGGCCTGCTCGATCGACATCTTTGTAGTCGTTCTTTGAAATATCTGAAGACTTGAGCCTTGCTACAATGTAGTTGCTCTAAGCATCGTATCGGAAACTGCAGTTGCGTTTGTTATTGAAGACGTATATAGAACTATAGATAAAAACAAAAATCATGCGCTTGGCGAAACATAAATAGAACCGTCGATGAAAATAGAAATCATATATCAAAACTAGGCCTGGCAATTCGGGTCGTGTTCGTGTTAAATCGTTCGCGTCGACCCATTTTTGACTCAATAGTTTAGTTCCCGGTTCTTTTCGTGTCACCTAATTTGTATTCGGTTCAGGTTGTGTTTTCGTGTTGACTCACTTTTCCGAATAAAAATCAGTTGCTTTTCGGTAATAAGAAACACTTGATATTCAGGCAGAGGTTCATATTGACTTATTTTCTAGGAAATAATACATGTGAAATTTTCTTATATTAATTTTACTAAACTTTTATATAATGGATGTATATCACTTTCTTGATTAATTCAAATAAGGGAATCATGGTTAGTATTGGTCAATAAAAATAATGTCAAATAGGTGAATATTGATCACATTGGTTAACTATAGTTATACTTGGTTTAAATAAGTCAATCTGGGTCAATAATGGTCCATCACAATCATACATGGCTCAAATAATTAAATCATGGTCAATCTAAGTATTACATAGTTCAAATAAATGAAACACGGTCTATAATGGTCAATATAGAATCATTCTTGGTTCTTGTTGATATTGATCAACCAATGGCGTAGTTAATTCAAATAAGAAAATCATGGTCAAGATTGATCAATCTAAATCATAGTTGGTTTAGATAGGTAAATAATTGGTTATCCGTCATAATTTGAGACAAACTCTATTAATACAATTCAAACATGGTCAGCAAAAATCGCAAAGCGATATTTAAAGTCAAACGTATTCAACACAATGGTCAAACATGTTCATTTTTTGTCAAAAAAAGTTCATGTATGTGAATCAAGGCCACGGTTAAAAAAATAAAAAAATTACTGATTGTTCACATAAGTCAATCATGATCAACAATAATCAAATAAGTAAAGTAAAGTCACATATGGTTAACACTAGTCAATTAATATAATATTTTATTCAAATAGATAAATCATGGTCTATTGACCGAGTAAATTATGATTAAACTTGTTTCAATTAGATTAATCAAAATTACATTTTCATTTGGTTCAAATAAATAAATAAGAATCAATATCGAGTCAATCATGATTAGATTTTGTTCAAATAAATTAATAAGACAATGAATTTCATCTTAAAAAATATATTTTAATTAATTTTGATTAAATTATTTATAAGTATTTATTATATGAAACTAATATATACGTAGATTTTTTAATATAAATATCTATATAATAACTAAAATTTAAAAAATAAATTTAATATCAAGTTTTGTATTAGTACCTACGTAAAAATAAAAAAAGATAAAACAATTAATATAAAATTTCAATTCTCTCTGTCTAATTCCACGGTCTATAAGTGATCAATATAGAGTCATTCTTGGTCTTTCTTAATATCGATCAACCAATCACGTAGTTAATTCAAATAAGAGAATCGTGGTCAAAATTGACCAATCTAAGTCATAGTTGGTTTAAATAGGTAAATAATTGGTTGTCCGTTATCATTTGAGACAAACTCTATTAATACAATTCAAACACAGTCAGCAAAAATCACAAAACGTTATTTAAAGTCAAACGTATTCAACACATTGGTCAAACATGTTCATTTTTTGTTCAAAAAAGTTCATGTATGTGAATCAAGGTCACGGTTAGAAAAAAATTACAGATTGTTCAGATAAGTCAATCATGATCAACAATAATCAAATAAGTAAAGCAAAATCACATATGGTTAGAGTACATTACGATTTATTTAAACAAAGTCATCATAGTTACAACTTGTCAACTAATATAATATTTTATTCAAATAGATAAATCATGGTCTGTTGACCGAGTAAATCATGATTAAACTTGTTTCAATTAGATTAATCAAAATTACATTTTCATTTGGTGCAAATAAATAAATAAGAATCAATATCGAGTCAATCATGATTTAATTTTGTTCAAATAAGTTAATAAGACAATGAATTTCATCTCAAAAGGATTTATTTTAATTAATTTTGTATTAAAATATTTAGAAGTATTTATTATATGAAACTAATATATACGTAGATTTTTTAATATAAATACTATATAATAACTAAAATAAAAAAACAAAAAAAATAAATTTAATATCAAGTTTTGTATTAGTACCTATGTAATAATAAAAAGAGATAAAACAATTGATATAAAATTTCAATTCTCTCTGTCTAATTCTATATTTCCTTTCAAATTTTTACTTTTCCTCTTTTTATTTTTTTATCTTTTCACTTTTTCATCTTTTCACTTTTTCATCTTTTATCTTTTCACTCTTTCTCAAATTTTTATTTTCCCACCTTTTATCTTTTCACTTTTTCACCTTTTATATTTTCATCCTCTCTCAAAATTTTACTTTCTCACCTTCTTATTGTTATTTGAGAAACGGATTATTATTGTTTTTAAAAGTGTAACAACTTATCCTACATGGAAAGATGAATGAAAGTTAAAGCACCTTATAAGTTCAAAGTTGTGAGCTACTAATACCTTTCACCATGGTTTTAAGTTGATTTCAAAGTTATTGGGCTAGCCCATGACTTTGGACTATGGGGTGTTACAAATGGTATCAGAGCCATTGCCCCTCAAGGTTGTCGTGAGTGTGAAACTCATGTATCTCCTGGGGTATGGATTCTGGATATATCGGTCTGACTCCTGACGGAGACGTCAGGTGTTTAAAAGAGGGAGTTTGTAACAACTCGTCCCACATGGAAAGATGAATGAAAGTTAAAGCACCTTATAAGTTTAAAGTTGTGAGCTACTAATACCTTCCATCATGGTTTTATGTTGATTTCGAAGTTATTGGGCTAGCCCATAACTTTGGACTATGGGGTGTTACAAAAAGGAACTGGGAAAATCATTTAGGTAGGTTTTAATGTTCAATACCGAAGGAAAAAAGTGATTCAAAGAGGCGTTAAAATAACATATATCGTTAAAGTATGTTTCCTGTAACAAATAACGTGTCTAAAAATATGGTGTTCCATTAATGTCTCATTAGTTTTTACTTATAAATTGTTAATAGTTTTAAGTTAAATTTTTTTTTTTTACTTTTATTATAAAAAATTATGTTAAACAAGTCACCGGGTTATCGTGTTCGTGTCGACCAGTTTCGTGTCATTTTCGGGTCACCCCATTCTTGACCCAATTACTTTCATGCCATTTTCGTGTCAACCTAGGTCGTGTTTGGTTCTGGTTGGATTTGATTTTGTGTTGTGTCAGGATTTGTCGGCCCTAATCAAAACAGAAAATAAAAATCAAGACCTTCAACACTGTCGATGGAAACATAAAACAAACCAAAAAGAAAACGATACAGATATCAAGCAACCTTGAAAGAAATCGCAACAAAAATCGTGCCCTCGACGAAATCAAACCATAAATGGAATGATAGTGAAAGAAATCAAGAGACAAAATCAATGTTGCCCTTGATGAATGTGACTCCGGCGATGTTGCCATCGATGACATTTTAGAAACCTGATTGGATAGGGTCTAGGTAGGGAACATGGTTTCTAAAACATCTGTGGTTTGTCTTTCGGTTCTCAAATAAGAGGTTTGAAGTTATTGGAATTTGGAAGCAGTTATTTGTTTGTAAAAAAGAAATGGATTTTTTCACTTATGTCTGCTCACTCGCAATCTCTTAGTGAATTGTCTTCCACTTGGACTTGCATCAGAGATGGGAACTTGTTCATCTAACATGCTTAGCGTTTCACAGTACGCAAATAATGCATACGTTCATTTGCGTGCTCCACGGCTACTTAAGAATTGCCGAAGAGAAATGATTTCGGTTTACTAGAGGAAGGATTCGCTAAGAATGGAGTATGACCTAAAGCTTGAACAAAGAATGCTTTCATATATGCTAACTCAAAGTAACTTGCAGGCTTTTTTTTACTACTAATATCAACTCTAGTAACTCTTACCAAGTAATTGATTTTTTTAACTACGGTTAAGAGTGTTTTGTATATAGTATGAGAATTCAATAGCAACAATTTATACATTGAATTTAATGTTGGAAATTAGATATCGTTGCTGAAATTTGTATATAATAATGGAAAAGTGAAGGTTAGTTTAGGAAATTATATACTAATGTTGAAAACCAGGTGGTCATTCGGTTTTAAAACCGAAACCAAACGGTTAGTGGCTAGAACCCGTCAACACCGAAACCATTGGATTTGAAAATCCTAAAACCAAAATTAGCGTATTGGGTTAGTTTCGAACATAAAACCGCCCCATGCACACCCCTAAAAGCTATGTATCGAGTAAAGTTACAACAAAATATGTAATGCAAAACACGATATTACATAGGGACATAGGGTGAGATAAAACGACAAAATAATTATGTGGTTGATTCTTTTAACAAATCTACACTATATATTTATTTTCTTCTTTTTTTGTAAAAACAAACAAAATCTTAATTTGGTAGTAATATGACTTATAAATTTAAAAATTCTAATAAGATTATAAAAAAAACGACTTCTAAATTTAAAATTCTAATAAGCTCCTATGATAAATAATAAGTCACTTAACACCCTCAAATATATTCCAACAAATGTTAAAAAAGGTTGATTCTTCCCATTGGTGTGATACTTTGATGTATTCAGTGACGGACCCAGGATTTCAAATGGGTGGTGGCACCATTGAATGAGTGGTAGCACTGGTTTGAAAAAATTGAAATTTACACTACGAAAAATCGAAATTTACACTACACGGATAAAATTGACTGGTGTCCCGTGCCACCACGTGGTAACACATAGGTCCGCCCCCGGATGTATTGAATACGATGTACATATAGGGTATGTTTGGCGTAACAAGCTAAAGTTTGTGTCGGAGCTTTTAGGAGAGGAGATGCAGCTTTTATTTAGAGTAGGAAGCTGAAACTTTTATTTGTTTAAAGGTTTTTGGCAAAGTAGCTGTAGTAGGTAGGGGTGTCAATGAGGCGAGTCTTGACCCATATATGATCCGATCTGCTTCACATATACGATCTAACGAGTTAAATAAACTAGATTGATACATTCCCACGATTAACATTTCTCAAATGGAAGTACAAGCTTCAAAGCTTTGGGTACAATTATTCATGCTTTCCACGTGAAAAATGGAAGTAGTTAGGAATTAGTCATGTTGGTCCATGTTTCTATTTTATCATGCATGTAGACAGTAAAACCCCATTTTCTAGTTATGCATTAGTAGTTGCATTAGTTGTTAATTTCTTTTCTATAAATACGTATGTAATTTGTATCGGAGAAAAGAAAGAAAATTAGTATTAAATTGTTAGTCTATTCTTTATCTTATTCTTGAGAGATTGACCATCTTAAATCGGTCACTATCAAATATCCATCGACCCATTAAGCGATCTAATAGGTCACCTCATTTACTTGAATCACTACGTGGGTCAATCTAATATATGTCAGGGTCAATCCATTTAATATTACGCAACTAAATTTTCATTTTAACCATCCCCTTCAGCCATCACCACCCACCGCCCCTCACGCCACTCGCCACCACAACCACCCACCATCGCTCGTCACCACCCCATGCCGCCCCGTCAACGCCACCACCAGAAAAAATCCATGCGAAAGATTAGAACGTACTTTAAATATGAGTATTTTTTATTTTTACAGATATCCATTCAGCCATTTTGTTTACATTAGTCTTTAACTTCCAGATTGTAATCAAGAATGAATCTGAAGCTTCGAAACCGAATCCCATTTGCTTTGTACGTACTTCGAGGTTTCGATCAGTTTTTTAAATATATAAGTTTAAGAGTGACACGAAATCCCCGGTTCAGCTATTACTTTACGTCTTGTGTAGCTTGCGTTTTTAGTCGGGTTATTCAAATATACGGTGACAGGGGAGGTGGTGGCGGTGACGGTCGTGGTAGGTCGTGTTAGGTAATGGAGGCAGAGGTGATGGCCACTGAGGTGGCGGTGTTGGTGGATGGGGTCATGGGCCCATGGGGGTACTGGGGTTGTGAGAGTGAGAAATTATTTTAAATATATTATTCTATAAATACTAATATATCAATAATATTATAAGTAATATTAAATGGGTCGTATCAGGTCAATATTAATTGTTAATGGATCAGATCCAAATTAAATTAAATGAGTCTATAAATCAGGTTAAATCTTTATAAGATTTGATCCTGATCTGCCGCATTGACAACCTTAATTGTAGGTAGAATTTAAAAAAAATAAAAGAACATAAAATGACACAAAAATAAATTTCTAGAGAAGAAACAAAATTAACTCAAAGGTATTTATGTAATTTGATTTATCAAAAGCTACATAAAATAGCTTCTCGTTAAGGAGCTTATTTTTTGAAGAGTTAATTACAAAAATGGTCCCTGTGGTTGTCACTGATTTTCACTTTTAGTTCTTTAACTTCAAAAATTACGAAAATAGTTACTGTGGTTGTCATTTTGTTTCACTTTTGTCATTTACACTAACTGACGTTATCTTCTTCCGTTAAAAGCTCTCATGTGCCTTGCACATGAGGGTAATTTGGTCATTTTGACTGTTATCCATGTTATCAAACATTACTAACCCTAAATCAAGAACACCGCTGCTACCGCCACCATGGGTTATGTCAATCTCGCCACCTCCATACCCAACCCCCTCCAAACCCACCGTCGGTCTACCACCATCGTTTTTGACACTCTTATCATCTCCGTTCAGAACATAAACCCATTTACCTACAACCACCATCTACTACTCTACCACCGTCAGTCTACCACCATCATACAACCACCATCTCCGTAACATACAGATTGATCTTACCCCCAAACAACATCAAGAACACAGTGCCAAAAATAAGAATAAGAAACCAGATTATCCCAAATACTTGCCATCGGAATCAAAATCAAGAACATGTGTAACCAAAAACCCCACCACTGTTGACCATGATATCAAAATCAGAACCAGAGATCGGCACCAAAAATCAAAATTAAAATCAAGAACAATCAGACACAAGATCTTGAAAAATAATCGACTCACGAGATCTGGAAATCGTAATTGCAAACCCTTTGCCTTCGTCGCGGATTTTTTGAACCATCGACATACATACACATCGATACTAAACTGATTTCGTTTGTGTGGGTTGTCAATGATAAAGATCCATATGTAAATCAAGATCCAAGTGTGTGTATGTCGATGGATCTTGACGACAAGTGTGTGTATGTCGATGATCCAAGTTTTGTGTTTGCGGCAATCTATGATTAAATCTCCGGCGGCGGCAGTGGTGCCATGGTTCTCTGAATAACATAAAATTTAGGGGGAGCGGTGGTGGTGGTAGTGCGACGGTGGTCAGATAGTAGCGATGGTGGTGGTTATGCCATGAATAGCATAAGATTCAGGGGGCTATGGTGGTGGTGGTAGTGCGACGGTGGTCGAATACTAGCGATGGTGGTGGTTGTGCCGATGGTATCGAAGGGAGATGGCTGTGTGGATCGAAGGGAGATGGTTGTGTGGATTGAAGAGAGGGATGGAGATATAATAGGAGGTGTTTGTTTGAATCGAAGGGAGATGGTTGTGTGGATCGAAGAGAGGGATGGAGATATAATAGGAGGTGTTTGTTTGAATCGAAGGGAGATGGTTGTGTGGATCGAAGAGAGAGATGGAGATATAATAGGAGGTGTTTGTTTGAATTCATAGGAGAGAGACACTTGAAGTATGTTTGGTAACAGGGATATATTGAAAATTGACTAAAATACCCATGCTTTAACGGTGACACTTAACAGAAATTAGCCTAAAGGACCAATACTGAAACAAAATGACTATTTTCGTAATTTTTAAAATTAAAGGACCAAAAGTGAAAATCAGTGACAACCACATGGACCATTTTTGTAATTAACTCTTTTTTGAAAATAAAAGTTTAAGTTCTTACAAACAAACGAAGTTTTCTTCCGGACGAAACTATTCTTTTGAAAATTAAAAGCTCTAGCTTCTAAAAGCTTTGAAAAACTCCTACAAAACACACCAATTGTAGAACAATGTATATGCATGAAACTAAAATAAATTTTGCTTAAGTGTATTGTGGAAATATGCAGGCTTTGCCGATTTGGAAATAGGCTTTAAGTTCTTGAAAGGTTTTTATTTCTTTGCTTTGGATTAACATGTACCATAATCCGACCCGTTTTGACATGTATAAAAATATTTTTATTTCAATATAACGGTGCCCTCGTCACCAAGATTTCCTGGATCCGTCACCGCTCATTTCTCTATGCTTTATAAATATTTAATATCTTTTATTAATATTTAACATTTATTATTTTTTTAAACAAAAAGTTTATTATACGTGTATTTAACGTGTAAAAAATTATTTTAGGGTGAATAATAATAATCGCTGTATACCCATTGACGAAACGCCCTCCAGCTTTCTACAACAACATGAACACAAGGCGTTAAATAGAAAGAACCCCCAATTGGAGAGAGGAGCTCAATCGTCAATCATCCCAACAGAGCTCCTATTGATCTTCATCACTTGATTTCACTACTCTACTCAATTCAGGTACATACAGAATTAGGGTTTTATAATGCGTTCTTTCACTTCAATCTGCAGCAGCTTTCGAATTCTCATCAGGTGTTGTTTTTTCTCCCCTAGGGTTCTTTGATCTGATAAATTACAGTACGTTGTAGAAGTTTTGTTGGTAACAAAGAAGATAAAACGAAGAAAGACATGTCGTCAGCCGGGCTTCCTCGATCTTCAAGTGCTCCTTTGAAAGACGGCATACCTCCAAAAGAACTCCTTGACGATCTTTGCAGGTATTTCATGTACAATTACGTATGTATATACTCTTCTGTTTATTTATTTTTACTGGTTCTGAGGTTTGTGCTGTTGAGATTAGTATTAGGGTTTTGATCGATCCCAAGCTCTAGATCATGTTAATTTGTGGGGATGAGTGGTTGGAAGTGAAATTTGCATCCCTTGTCATGATAAATTTAGACCTAATTGTGTTTTTTGAGGGGCGATTGAATCTATTGAAATTGAAAGCACAAAGCTGGTTGTTGGAAGTAGTAGAAAGAGGCCTGGTTGGTTATTAACTGAAACTTCATTGTATATTTATCTTTAGTAAGGTCTTGGTTTATGATTTTTCCTGAATTTATTCTAGGAGGAGTCGAGGAGAGTAGTAATCTGGATTTTACATGAATGGTAAGTATAGAGAGAATGTGAATCTATAAAACATAAAAATTTGGTGATTGTCTGAATCATCTTCCAAGTAAACATTATTCTGAACTTGAGGAATCATTTTCTATGTTACGTGTTTGCATCTAGTGTCGAGAGTTGAGACCACTTGCAATAATGATATTTAAGACAGTCATGATCAGTAACTGGCTTCTAATCAATTTAGGATGACTAAAAAAATTGCAATTTCCATTTTTTATATTCTTTTGTTGCCCCTGTTATGAGTGTGTTCTAACAGTTAATGTATCCATTGGAATATTATCTGGCTTCATTTGAACTTTTTTGAATATGTTTGCTCTCAATGGCATGTCTCATTCACTTTGAAGGTCTACGAAGTCTTTCTCTGTTGATATAATTGATGTTTAGGTCCTTCTCTAAAATTTCTAGTGTTGTTTTCGAATTATAAGTTCATGCTTTTGAATTTCTGATGATGACCTCCAATAATTGTTTTTTCCTTAAACTGTAGTCGATTTGTTCTGAATGTGCCGAAGGAGGATCAACAATCATTTGAGAGGATTTTGTTTCTTGTGGAGTACGCTCATTGGTTCTATGAGGATAATTCCGTAGAAAACAATCCATCTTTGAAGTCTTTCACTCTTAAGGAATTTACATCTTTGAGTATCCTTTGCTACTAATTCTTAAATTTACTTTGCACACGATTCTGATTGAATGAACTATGAACTCATCTATTTACTTTAGGTATGACAAAACGAAGGCAAAAAGGGTGGGGGGGGGGGGGGGTAAATGTGTACAATTACTATGCTGCATGTTTCTGGCAATCACTTGCCTTCCTTAATCCATTATAGTGTTCAACAGTTGTGATGTTTTAAAGCCCTATGTGCCCCATATAGATGACATATTCAAAGATTTCACATCATACAAGGTTCGAGTTCCTGTAACCGGGGCAATAATTTTGGATCAAACATATGAAAGGGTATGGTTTCTTTTTTCTTTTTGGTGTTTTACCTTTCAAATTATTAGAGTTAAATAATTATCTTGATTTCTTGACAATTATTAGTTTGTATTTTCAGGTCTAAAATGATTGGTTTTAGATAAACTTATATTGGGTACTAGATAATTTCTCAGTTACATGTTCTAAACATTAATCAATAGAACTGAATATATTTGGTTCTTGGTGGATAATGCTAGTTTGTCTCTTTGATGCTTATGAACTTATCAAGTCAGTTCATGTTTTGATTGTCATTTATAGGATGGGGTTTCTATTGAGTTTTATATGAACACAAATGACAGTGAAACTAAGCATAAGATTCACACAGTTGTAATCGAATCATAAAAGTTCAAGTTGATTTTCACAAGACAAGCTTATTTACAAACTCATAATACCAATTATATCTAACGAGCTAATAAACCAGATGCACAAACTTGTTAATAGGAGGCTAAACCATGTGACATCAGGCATCATTTATGATGCAAATTATCTTTTTGTTACCCGAATTGAACCATTTTCTGTTTCTTTAACTAACCAAAGACCTACATTGCCTATAATTATAGAACTAACTGAGTATAATAATAACACTGTTTGTTAACTGTGTAACTATTAATTTGCAAGAAATATGTTTTTGGTAGCTTGTTCTTTTGATTCTGGATACTATGTGTACAGTGTGTACTGGTAAAAGGATGGAAGGGGACAAGCTGGAGTTTCCCTAGAGGGAAAAAGAACAAAGACGAGGAAGACGATGCTTGTGCCATCAGAGAAGTAAATATCTGTATATCTTTTAATATATTATCTTCTTTTTTCTTCTCTCTTTAGCTTACTTTTGTTGGCTGCAGGTTCTAGAAGAAACAGGATTTAACGTTGCAAAACTTATAAACAAAGATGAGTATATTGAAATGATATTTGGGCCACAGAGGGTGCGACTCTACATAGTTGGCGGTGTGAAAGATGATACAACTTTCGCTCCACAAACCAAAAAGGAGATCAGTGTAAGTGTTCTGTGGCATCTAAAATGTGCAACACATAAAAAATGATAATAATTAATTAGTTATTTAATCAATAAAAAAATAATGGCAATTAAATTAGTCTTTATGATCTGAAACTGACATGATAGGTGTTTGATAGCAGCTATAAACTAATTTTTATGACTAAAAATGTCTGTATTTGGTTGCAGGAAATAGCATGGCAGCGGCTTGATGAACTTCAACCAGCAAATCGGGATGTTATATCACGTTCAGTAACTGGTCTTAAGCTTTACATGGTTGCTCCGTTTTTGAAGTAAGTGCATACATTCAAGTATATGATGCTCAAAATATGTTATTTTGTTTTTATCATATCTATTTCCTGCAACTAATGTATAAAAAATGGCTTCCACCAGATCTTTGAGATCATGGATTTCTTCACATCACCCCCCAGTTATGCCAAAACTGGATTCACCTGCTAGAGGTTTGTTATATTCCTTTTTCTTTCCCATTCTCGGTTTGCATATGGTATTATCAACTATTACTTGTGATTCATTTGAAACTTGTTTGGTCGTTTAACTCCTTAAATGGTGCAAGTGGTGAAAATATGATTTTGGTCATGTTCAATTGATGCGATAAAGATGGACCCATGGAACTTAAAAGGAGAATTGGAGGATAAATGGATAATAATTGAAATGAATTGAGCCCTAACTTTGAGTTGCTATAATCATGTCCACTTTCTTATTTGTTTATGTAGTATGAGTTTAACCCCGTTTTGTAGGCCCCTTTCAGTCGAGTATATTTTTTCATGAAAATATTGAATTGTTAAGAAAAGCCAAAGCAAATACAACTCTAGTACTGATTTCTTTTCCCCCCCTTTTTTTTGTGATTGATCATGTGAAGCAATGAGTGTGTGGAAGGCAAAAGGCAGCACTTCAGGGAGTAATTTGGTGATGACAGAAACTCCTTCAAACAATAACCTAGCGTCAATTCCGATATCAAATTCAAATCCAAATTCCTATTCTGAAAAAGGCCCCGGTCGAAGCTTCAGGAGCTTCCAGTTTAACAGTGCTCCCATATTTCAAGCAATCGAGACTGCTTTCTCGTGATTTAGTTGCACATAAATTAGTGAAAATTGAGGTATGAAGATGTATGTATATTTTGTATAGACATATGGGGAAAGTATTAGTCTTGACCTGATTAATGTTTGGCAGACTTTTGCCTTTTGAACAGATAGTTTCTTTCGATTGGATACTCGTAAATTTTCTCTCAGCTGAAGTTAACAAGTTCTTCGTTCTAGTACGAGTGCGATTTACCTCTTTTATGTTGGCCGTAGGACCTATAGGTTTACAAAGGGTGGATCACCCTTTATATTACATTTTGACTGACTCTGGGAACAACACATGAATCAGCCAAAATTATTTTTCCAGTGCATTGATTTAGTATTGTGTTTTTCAGTGGACAGCAATCTATGTTTAATTATCTATACTATCTTATAAAGCATTTAGGACTTTTGTCTTAATCTTCTAATTTTAAATAATTTGAAATTACTAATTCACCCTTAATATTAAACTAAATTGAAATTATCAAATAATGTAACTATTTAGTGGAGTTAATGAAAATTTTATATACAATTTTAATAACTAAACCTTCCAAAATAAAAAATATTATTAAAAATCAAATCAATGCAAATTAACTTAATAATTAAGCCTTTCATATTAAATGGGTTATAAAATTAAAATAACATAGAGTTGTAATGTTAACACTCTTGTTGTATTTTACCGTCCATGTGAAATTTTATTGATCCATAATAATTTAGACAATAAACACATCACCCTTGTTTTAAAAACGGATAAGTTGTCGAGAAAAAATATTTGTTGCCGCTGCATTATACAAGTACAATGTTAGTGTTTCTTAATGTCTTTTGAGGGTACAATACAAGTTATGTGAACTCTCATTTTTTAATTTTGGCAAAATATAAGGAAGAAGATCAAAGTTTTGGGTTTGTTTGGACACTTGAGGTAAAATATGTCTAAATTCAGAGTCACTTGAACTACCAACAGACTTTGACATAGCAGCATTAAAGGAAACCTACCAACTAAAAAGTAATGGTTCATGGTGCAAGGAGCACAAGCAATGTTTTAAAACCCGGGTTGACCCGGCCGGTCGAACCGGTTGACCCGGGACCCGGTCACAAGACCGGTTCAATGTATACCGGTTTTTTGGCATTTTGGGCCCGGAGCGACCCGGCCGGTTTAGCGGTTGAACCGGTCGAACCGGTCAATTTTAACCCGGGTTGACCCGGTTTTA